>JBBPFQ010344773.1:0-16502 GCA_037974815.1 Kaempferia elegans | reverse complement strand
ACAGCATGACTAGATTCTCTCTGGTCCAATCAGACACTAAGTTTTCAAAGTGGTTCCATAGCCGACTGTCCCCGCCCGAGAGCGATGTCCGATCGGACAATAGTTGAGACTCGGCGAGCCCACCATTAGAGTGTGGTCCCTCAACCGAGGGACCCGATATTCCTTCTTGTCGTTTTGTGTAACCGCTGGCGAGAGACCACTGAAATATTCTCTTTGCCACACCCACACATACGGCGAAAGCTTCCTCTACTATTGTTACACAAAGTTTGTTGGGGCAATTACGGAAAGGTGTCAGTATGGCAGCCTTGGTCGGTACTATTTTATTAATGCATCAATATTCGTACGGAGAGGAAAAGCAACACTATAAAAGAAGGGGTCTCCACCCACAGGCGTAAGTGTGTGAGATAAGTCTACGCTCTCCACATTCACTGATCCTTACTCTTCGTTTTCTCTCCTGCACTCGGCTAACTTGAGCATCGGAGTGCGTGCGTGAGGGACCCCTCCCTAGCCTAGTTCTTAACGTTTTTCTTTCCCTGTTCTTCCTCTCAACACGCAGATTTTACAACGTTTGCGGATTTCATCACTGAAAGTCTTCACATAGTCAACCCCAATGCCACCTGCCCACGCTCCATCCTCTATGGTTTCAGACAGGATCAACAATCATCCACTTACCGCCTCAGCTATGCCCGTGGGGCCATTTTTTTTAAAAAAAATCATGAACATTAAGGAAGAGGGTACGTTAGCTTCATGCATTTGTGAAAGTGATCAATTTTTGAATTAAGGAAGAAATTTTTATATTTTAGCATCTTGTCAATTTTGGATTGTCTTCTAAATGAAGCACAGAGTGCAAACACTTCTAGATTGAGTTCTGCTACATTCTTTTTTCATTCTTAGTATGAAGTCTTAGTGTGGGAACTAGTTTCTGTTGAGTTTCAAAACTGTTCTAGTCTGGTGCATGGACAGGATGTAAGCATATTTATATTTGAGGTTGAGACAAATAGGTACCTACAGAATGGATTTGAGACTAATTTTATCTTTGGATTTTCATATTGAAGTTATGTTATTGCAAACAAGAACGTGGAGTGTAGTTTCTTGTTTTTTTTTTAATCTTTTTATTTTTATTTTTTATTCGTCTTTCCCTAAAATGATTTAAATTTTTTGAAATTAATTCACAGACTACTCGAGCAGCTAATAAGTACAACTATGTTGTGGTCAGCTACATGGATCTTATTCTTTGAAATGTTACCTTCTCCTAATTTAACAACAATAGTTTAAGTATATTAGTATGCAGTTGGATTTTAGTTTTTTATCTGTCTGAGACATGATTTTCTTGTGCAGAACTCAAGGAGAAACATCAAAAGGATTTGCAGAACTTGACTTTGGCAACTCAACCTTTCAAGACATTCTATTTGTTTTTGTTTGCAACACTACAATATTTTAGGCAATCACTTATATATGTTCTAAGGAAGAGCTACTGGATCATGCCTATAACTATTCCTTTTGCTGCTCTGGGTTTCTTTCTTGTTAATGATTATGGCTCCTGTGAGAAGGTATCTTACTATTGAATCGATCGGCCGCTCATTTGTAAACACCAGACCTAAGATGTCAAACAATTCCAATTTTATTGTATTTGGGAAATTGATAAGCTAAGTTTATACTGCTGAAGTAGATTGTAACTCTTAGGTTTTATAATTATTATAACCACTTGGTGTTTTGTTCCTTCAATTTCACCTAGCATCTCTAATTTCCTTTTTTCTTGAAACTTGATCCTTTACTGTGTTTTTGTTTGACGGCATTCCTGTTATTGGTTACAGCATCTTCTGGAATTGCTTCACTATACAAACTATGTTGTATGGTGGGTGACACTTGGTGTGGCATCATCAATCGGGCTAGGTAGGTGAATATTGCATTCGAGTGCCATGCAAACTAGTTTGGAACCTGTTCTGTTACATTGGTTGAAAATAATCTGCTAGAAACTTTCCTATAAAAGCATGTAACAGTCATATCAGTTCACTATAGCTTCTTTTGACTACCATTCCATATAGATCGTGTTGAGAATAACTTTATCTATGTATATGTTGAGGAAAGTTTTATGCGAAATATGCAGCTGCTAGGTCAATTCTAAATTTTGATATGATTTAGGAATTCCAAATGACTCAAAATTACATCAACATCCACCATACAGATACTTCTTAGTTCTTTTCTTCTGCTAGAACAGATCTTTTTCTCCAATGAGCTAATTTAAGTTTTATTTTGATTTACTAGTTCCTAAAATTGGTGCTTGCATATTTCTTCTATTACGACGGATCATTTCATAGGTTGCTAACAACATTGGGTTTTTGCAGGATCGGGTTTGCACACATTTGTGCTGTATTTGGGCCCCCATATTGCCTTTTTCACTATCAAAGCGATCAAGTGTGGTAGAGTGGATCTCAAAACTGCTCCATATGATACCATACAGTTAAAAAGAAGACCTTTATGGCTTGAAAAAAAGTGTTCAGAGTTTGGACCACCCATATACCATTCATCACCTGAAAGTTTAGTAAAGGTTCCACTCCGCAGTATTCTCCCTCAGGTCCAGCTGGAGGCTATGCTTTGGGGATTGGGTACTGCTTTTGGTGAGCTTCCTCCTTATTTCATCTCAAGAGCAGGTAAATTTTCATATTCTTGACCATAAATCAAGATTCAGGTTCTTGTCACATTGCATCATTATGGCTGCATATTGAGTCATGATTATTGAGCTGAAATATTGACATTTAGTTTAACTGGTTTTTGACAATTTAACCTAGTGCTTCCTTGACTTCCTGGTTTTTTTTGTATTCTGTACATACTTTCCTTTACATCCATGTATTTCTTTATATCATCCTGGTGGTCTTTCATATAATTATTAAACTATTTTTTGGATTATACTCTAATGATTTGGAGGTATTGATAGAGGAAACTTTATTTAGTTTTTATTCATCAGTTTGCTATATTGCCAAGATTGTAAATGCTATAGCAATTTATGTCACTGTCTTACGAAACAATTTGATGTTGTTTCCAGTTTCATTGTATTAGTGCTTGCTGTGAATGCAATTTCAATCACATTAGTTCGTAGTCATTTTCTTTTGGTTTAAAGGATCGAGCGAGGAAGCCTGCAAGTTCTTTGTCTGATTGGCATTTGTAAAACTTATGAACATGTGAATGAAGCAAAGAACCATGTCTATGAATGAGACAACACAGAGACATGATACTTCATTAAAACTGTTTGCAAGAGGGAGACTGTTGTGTGAGAGAAAGGAGTTAACTATATACCTTTTTGTAACCATGATTGGAAACGGTTGGCAGGGTCTAAAAGATGGATTTGTGAATCTGGATTGAAGATAACTTAAAGATACAGATACCTTACTAATTATTGATAATCTCTTAGGATAATTTCCAAGAAACTAATCTGCACCTGCTGTTTTCCAATTACAGCATTACTTTTCTGAATTTCCTTTTTCAAAATAATGAGTTATATACTAATGATCTTCCTTTCTCGATCTTAGATTAATTAGTTTGATTTTTTCCTTGACAAAATACAAATGCAATGCAGCAAGGTCCTCTGGAAACAAAATGGAGTTGGAGGAACTGGATGCGGTGCTAACAAAAGAAGATCGCTTCATATCTGCTTCAGTGAAGAAAATTAAAAGCTGGTTCTACACTCACTCCCATCATCTTAACTTCCTAACTATTTTAATGCTTGCTTCAGTAAGTATTCTATATTCCTTGTACCTATACTCAGTCAGATGTATCATATTCACTGGTGATGGCAGCTTATTCATCTTAGTTTCTTTCAGATCCCACTGCTTTTTCATGTCTTAATTGTACTAAGAAAAGTTCATTTGGCAGGACTTTTTTTATTCTAGCATTCTTATGTTGAGCTTCTAGATTTACATAGAGGATTTGTACTTGGAATTTGTCCGATGAGTTTGTGATTGATCATGCAATTTAGGTACCAAACCCACTTTTTGATTTCGCTGGTATTATGTGTGGGCAACTTGGGATCCCATTTTGGAAGTTCTTCCTGGCAACCTTGATTGGAAAGGCACTGATAAAGACTCATATTCAGGTAAGTAGTAGAAATTTCCTTCATTCGTTTAGGATTTTTTAATCTTTTTTGTGGTAATATTATATCCTCCGATAAAATAAATAGGAATGCTAATGTTATGTTGCATTCTTTATTTATCATATATTAATATGCACGATAGCTATAAAAAAAATAGAGGAATTGCATGCTTTTCTACACCAAATTTGTACATTTTAATCTTAGAAGTTCTAAAGGAGTACTTCTTTGATCAAATTATTTTGTAACTTTACAAGATTGAAATACGCCCAAAGGAAAACTATGCATAGGCATGTAGCATGGCTTTGCACTGTATATCTGGAAAGAGAGAAGAGACTTTGGTTGGGTAAGGCGGTCGTAGAAAGGAGCCAAGAAGAGGTTTAATCTAGTTAATGATTGGGCGAGGTCAGAGCATACCATAGAAGAACAATGAAGATGAATAGCTGTGTTTTAGCTCTGATATCAAAACACATGGTTCTGGAAATATGGACAATGCGACCTTTGATTATTGTTATAATGGAAAAAAATAGAAATCACAGGACTGTTTTATGGAAACTTATAGATTATCCAACTGGCCCCCAGGTCAAAGGATCAATCCCTCCTCATGTAGCTCTAAAAAAAATATTATCCAACTGATTTTAATTGCTGAAAACACGCATAGTGTATGAAAATATGAATATTTGTGTTTGTAGTGGATGCACTATCACATTATATCTTTTTCTAGTTATGTATTAGTTATTTGCTAATACTCGCAAATTGTTGATGATTTTATGGGTAATTGTCTAGATTCATTCTGTGTTTTCCTAAACTTTAATGTTCTTTTACAGACAGTTTTCATTATTTCTGTGTGTAATAATCAACTCTTGGAATGGCTGGAGAATGAGTTAATATGGGTGCTTCGTCTCATCCCTGGTCTCTCATCTGCACTGCCTAACATGATTGCTAAATTACGAACAGTTCAGGACAAGTATTTATCTGCCCCAGTTCCAGAACCTGCCTTACCAGTGAGAACGGTCGGTCATTAAAAAAAATAGAATTTTCGCTGCTTGTGGTTTAGGCAGGCTAGAAATTTCTCAGGGCAGCATTTTGATCCCAGTGTTTCTGGTTCTGCAGGCTCAGCAGTGGAACCTATCTTTTACTACCATATGGAACGCTGTGCTATGGTTCATGCTTATGAACTTCTTTGTGAAAATAGTGACAGCTACAGCCAAAGGATACCTCAAGGAGCAGCAAGAATTGGAGTTGACGAATCAAGAAACGAAGTTGAAGTCCTCTTGAGCATGGAGTTATCTCCCTAATACATTCCATTCCATTCATCCAGAAGGCTCCCTCCCTTGGCTGCAATCTGTGAAAGCACACTTTTCCGTGGCAAAATCATGCTCTTGTACAGGGTTAGTATTTGATGGCAGGCCCTATTTGTTCCCCTGCTCTGAAGGGACGACTCGAGACACAAGAAAGTTTAGCTGTTATATATATCCTCATGTTTACAGTCATGCTTTACTAAGATCGGTTTGAGATGGCATATATAATTCTTGCTGGAAGATCTTATTCAACTGCACCAAACGGCAATCAATACATAGAATGAACGACTTTCGATCGAAGTCTTACCACATCAAGAACTTCGACTTATTAATCACGGAATGATCAGAGAAATATAACACTTTTATTTTCTAATCCTGTTTGTCAACTCAGTTCTTGACCGCCCAGACAGAGTAGTCCATCCCCGACGTAACGACCTGAAAGTGGGGAGGAATCAGATTGCCAACATCGAATCGAGGGCCAATTTTGGTGATCACTTTTCCATCGATCATGGCAACGTAGCAATCTGCATCCGAAGCGAGAACGGCGAGCGTACTTCCCGGGTGAATCCCGTTTTGCATCCTTATCGCAGCCAGCTCAGATATCTGCTCCTTCAGTCCCCAATCGAACAAATGATCGTAGAACTGCACGATATATATATATAACGAGTTACAGTTAAACAATTAATTTCCGATCGAGAATTTGTCTGTCTGTATATTTGTGGAATGAAAGGTCAGAGATGGATCGAAGTCTATACGTACAATGGAAGGGATTCCAGGATGGGTGAGGATGTAGGCGTAGCCCTGCATGATCTTGTCGGAAGGGAACGGCCACATTTTCTGCGTGGATCCGGTGTCGTGGTTGTCGATGAAGGTCACCGCCTTCTCCGGCCACCACCCCATCATCCCCGGCGCCTTCCCCTGCTGGTCCTTCATCCTCCACAGCTCGCCCTGCACCGCCGCCTGCAGCACCCCTTTGGTGGTGAAATCGAACGCCGCGGCGCTGCCGCCCACCTGCCGCACCCAGTCCACCAGCTCCTGCCGGCTCCCATCCTGGTCGTAGTCCGGCTTCCCGTTGTCGTCGTAGGCCAACGAGCTCCAGAGCTCAGCCACCGCGATGTCCGGCTGCGTCCCCTGCACGTAGACTTTAGCCACGCTCGACGAGTAGCCCTTGGCGAAGTCCAGCCGCCAGCCGTCGAATCCGAGGTCCGTCTTCAGCCAATTCAGCCAGTCCGTCAGCTCCCGCTGGACCTGCGCGTTGAGGTGGTCGATGTCGGGCGCCGCGCCGAAGTCGGCGCCGGTGTCGGGGTTCCCGGTGCCGTCGGAGTACTGGGTGTCGTCGCGGCAGATCATGTGGGGGCCCCAGTCGAGTCGGCCGTCGTCGGTGCCGCCCTCGAAGATGCACCACACTCCCCGTCCGTCCTGCCGCTCCGCGCACCGGTGGTTGATCACGATGTCCGCCACGCACTTGATGCTCTTCGCGTGGAACGCGCCGATCAGCGACTTGAGCTCGCTCTGGTTGCCGTATTTGGAAGAATCCAAATCGTACAGTCTCCCCGGCATGTAACCTCATCGAATCAGAAGCTTCGATCAGACTGCGATAAACCTTAACTTTATTACCATATTTGGAAGAAACTACCTTGCGGACCGACGGATTGCGACGGCGGAGGAAGCCACACGTGAGTAACTCCGGCACCGGCGATGTCGGTGATTTTGCCCTGCAAGAAGTTGTACCAACCGCCTTGCTGCCTCCACGACTCCCAGTTGAACCCCTGCAACAAATTCTTTAATACACCGAACTCAACTGCGTAAAATGCGCGTTAATTCACCTGGAAGAGGATCTGAGCCTGAGCTCTGCGCGGCGCAAGAGAAAGCTGCGACAGAATTAGTAGGAATGCAAAGACCGCAAGATGGCTCCTCATCTCTCCCTTGCTGAAAATGGATGTGTAGGCGGAGCAAAGAAGAGCAAGGGATCAACGGAGAGCTGCTGTCGTGAGAGAAAAATGAGCGTCGCGGCTTGTTTATATAGGCGAGCAAGGGACGCCAGAGCAGAGCAGAGAAGGGTGAAGAACGGGAGGGAATGGTAAATAAGGGAACGGAGAATTTGAATCTTATTTAGAAGGGGGTGAGTCAAAGGCAAGGAAAAGTAGAGATGGATAGTTTTAACTTCCATACCAATGTAAAAAAAAAAAAAAAATCTAATACTGCAATTTGGAGGGTAATAGAAGAGAACTCAAATATTTTTTTTATTTTAATTTATACTCTATTTAAGAATTCAAATAAATGTCATATTTAAGAAGTGAAGATATTTTTATAATTATATATATTTAATCGTTAATGAATCTTTTGCACCAAAAAAAATATATATAACTATTTTATTTTCCTGTCTTTACCTTCGTCCCTCTCTCCTTTCATTATTCGTTAATGAACCTTATCGTCGCCCTATCCAAACAGAGCCCTATTCGTTGGTAACTGAAAGATGGGCCCCGGGCCAATTGCATGGCCTCACTTATCTATTTCCTTTTCCTTTTGGTCAAAATTGACCAATCGGTTTTTTTTGTTCGGCTGGGCAAACAAAATCTACAGGGCTTCGAACTTAGCCTTCTCAATTGGTCCACCAGCCCAGCCTCACCCACTGCCAAGCCATTTATCAGCTGCAACATCTCATGGTTTGAGAAAGAGGCCTTTTTCTTGAGAAAAGCAGAGAAATAAAGTGGCTTATTGTATAAATTTGTGGGTAAGAGAGTATTTTATTTTATTCCAGTATTTTGCTTTTATTTACAGAGACGGTTACTACTTACTATGTTTGAAATAGTCTATGCACAACTACATTAATTTGAATTTATTCATGTTTCTGGCTGTGTCCAATTGACCTCATACGCCCCCACACGAGTGACCCATAATCATCTATAGAGATATCAAAAAATGGACAGGTCAACATGTCGTTGAATATTTATGTTGTTTCGTTGAAAACAGTTCAATTTTATAAACCTACCACATGATGACCGACTCGACTAAGCCTGAGAGCTATTGTTTGTGGTGTCCAAGTGGCAAGCTCATCCTATTATCCCTACCAATTTATTCTTAGATCAACATGAAAAAGAGAAATTATGAATGACTATTTGTCATGATATAAATGGTTAAAATGATGTCCAAGTATCTTGTTTTTGGAGGGGACAAATTGTAACAGATGATGCATAGTAGTGTCTATTCTCCAGTTCCAATTAACGGTATCAGAAGTGTTAGTGTCTATGCTCCCATCAGGCAGCCCTGTCAATTTCATCAGCCCTAGAATAAAAGGGAGAAAATGAAAAAGGTGAAACTTACTGTACATATGCGCGCATCAGATTCGGTATTAAATTATTCTGCTGACCGCTGGCGTTGTCTCAGTGCCAGTGGCTGTGATCTGCTGCTGCTGTCGCTGCTACAATGTCGGTGAGAACCGCTGCTTTTCCAAGAGGAGATGACCTTTTGAGATTCCAAATCTCTTTAACCACCAGCTTTCACCCGCTTTCGGTTTGGGCACCCATTTTTGGAGGAGGTCGATCCATGGATTGCAGGAAAGGGCGAAGAAGAGAATATACGTCTGCGGCAACGATGGCAGCGCTCCTGTGCTGCTGCTATCTCATCGCCTTTCTCTCCCTTTCTTCTCTTTTGAGCAGTGCTCGTGCAGGTGAGCCACGTTTCACGTCCATCGGACTCTCCTTAATTTGGTGCTTCTGTTCTGTTCGATCATGCATCTCCTCTCCTTCCCATCGAACTACACTACCATTTCAGCTAACTAAACTGATGGGTGCTTGTTAACTGAGAATCACTTTGTTATTCTCTGCCACAGATCTTGGAAATCCAACAAGGATCCCTGGAGTCCAGGTTCTGTTCGGTATCCCACTCTCTTTTTATTTTTGGGTAGCTTTTGTAGACGGGGGCGCAATTTAGCCCAAATGTGCCTCGGATGCTAACCTGAGCCGGACGGGTGCAGGGAGATGCAGAACGACGTCGCCGTGGGCTGAGCGGAAGCTGCGGGAGGCCGGGATCGTACCCTCCGCTGTGCGCGGGCAAGTGCGGGGGGTGCACGCCGTGCAACCCAGTGCACGAGGCGGTGCGGTCGGGCCAGCCGGCGGTCGAGGAGTATTACCCGGAGGCGTGGCGGTGCAAGTGCGGCGACAAGCTCTACATGCCCTGACCGGCGCCGCCACCACCGCCCAATTCGATTATTCCAGAAATCCTCGACGCGAGGCTTCGCGACTGCTTAACTTGAGCAGTCGTCGGTCGATGTGATGGTTGAGGCAGACTACGCCAAGTTAGTCTTCTTGGGTGGTGGAATTAGCTATGCAGACATGTCTGGATTACGGGAGACTAGCCTCTCGTGGTCTGCCTCCTCCCATGTCTTGTCGAAGACGCTCTGTTTAGGCAAAATGTTCTCCTCCTGAACACGCAAACAGCGTATCCAATCTTGCTTGTACTGTACACGCTGAGCCCTGTTTTCTACCAAGTTTGGTTCGATCATCAAACTGTTCGCACGCATGAAGGTAGAAGGCACCTGCTTTTGGTGACATTAGATCGGTCTCCTTTTGACCCATTAACGAATGTGACTGCGCCTGAAAACAAAGATTCAGCCTTCTGACTGCCAACAGTTAGGTCTACAACCATTACAATGAAAAAGTCGCATGTTACACGAAGAAAAGGATATCATCCACAATTATATGCTGCTGCACAATCCAGCAAATACAGTACATAAAATGCCCAAGAAAAATGTGCTAAATCTCATATAAATTAACAGGATAACTACTAAATATGTGACTTCTGGTGAGCTAATGATGATGTCTCTCTGTTGGTACTTGGCAAGTTGATACAATTTACAAAGCACAAGAGTTTGGAATCAAATAAATCATTTGTCAGGGGATCTAATTGTGATCACAATTCGATCTAAAGATTTTATAACTGCCAGAAGCACCGGAGAACTGGATAGCAATTATATATATAAGAATAAATCCAAAGAGCATATGGCAAAAAATCAAACACAATCAGACCTTTCCATCACTTGCCCTTGGACGTTGAGCCACCAGATAATTTATACATACTACCACCTTGAAATATTCTAATGGCATTTCTTATCAGAAAATAATGCATGTAATAAGAGTTATCCGTGTCTGACTGCTCGCTTATAGACAGGGTCAAAATTAACAAAAAGGGATGGTCAATTGAGAATAATAGCTTGTGCATCATAGCAGGTTGCAGACAAGATACAAAATTAAACAATCAATATAAAATGGGATAGCCATCTACCATATAAACTTAAATATGCACCAAGTGACTAGTTTTGATTGTTTAGAAGGGGTTGCAATGAGTATTATATCTAAAGAATGCGATAGCCAAACACAAGGATATTCATAGCCAAAGAAAACAATAAAATATTTGTTACAACCTTTTTTTAAAAAAAAATTTAAAGGAATTAAATTAGTGCCTTCTGGAATGATGGATTAACCTAGCATGTGAATCCTGATAAGGTTGTAAAGTCCTTCAAAATAAAGGTTGCAAAACCAACGTTGATATTGGGATTAGCACGTCATAAAACTTAGTATAAGCCATATAAGATGTATCATATTAGTAAACTTGAAATCACTCAAAGAAACAAGTTGAAACAATATTTAAAAAAAAAATAAGGAAAAGAGAAAATAGGAAAAACACAGCAGATGTATAATTTGGCTCAAATATATAAAACAGGTTTGGAAAACTATAATTGTTTTAAGAATACATTGCCAGAAATGTTCATTACATGGGTCTATATCTAAGTTCCTTTGAACGCTGCAACAAGATATTCCCTTCATTTCTACTCTATGTTATTGATGAAATCTGGTATTTCGGGGTTATAGTTAATGGTCATTTTTTAATTTCATCTCTGCTGGAGACTTGGACATCAAAATTGCCTTACATCCCCACGAACGGAAAGATTCACTAGTATGGCAAATTGCATATACACATGGAAAAAATAATCCACTAAGACATTCAACAATATTAAATTTGCTATATAGAAAGATGATATACAGGATACACAAATAGAATGTTTCAATTATGCATATTCATGATTAAAGATAATGTTTAATAATTTTTTTTTATAATAATCCTGATTTTTCTCAGTTTGTTCTACCATACCACCCAAAAGAAAATATTCGCATAGTGTTTCAAAAGATGGAAGCTTAATTCACCTAAATATTTGAGAATTATGAGCCGTGAAACATTGTTCCAGACTCGTCCCATGAAACATTGCTCCAGAGTCCAAACTGCTGACATAACAAAAAATTACAACTAAGAATTGTATATTTAAATTGCACGTGGAACAGGAAAATGATGATCCATCTTTATTTTATTGTGATATGTAGACTTTAATTAGTTTGAGGATGCAAAGTTTATAACCTGCACAAAAGACTTGAATCGGAGTGATAAAATAGAGCATGAGATCACTGGATGGAATCATCACTTGCAAGCAAACAAGCATAATATGTTACTATCTCCCAACAAAAAAAAAAAAGCTAAATTAATCATAATTCCAAGAAATGTAACTCATTTTCAGCAATTCGCCAGGCAGTAAGTACACTCAGAAGCACATTGTCAAAAAGTTCAAAAGGATTCAAATTTTTTAGTGAAGATAAACAATATAAATATATAATTCCAATACAGAAAACTAGATTACACAAGGAACCATTGTTACACATATTAAGTACTTACCTCAGCCAACTAATAGGAGATACAATAAAGAAATCAGGTTTTGACTTGATTAGACTAATTACCATTGCAGCATTTTGTTGCACTTTATCTATGAGACTCAAGGGAAGTAAATGGTTTTCTTCATCAAAAGCTAATGGTGCAGAGGTGGTGTTTGCATCCAACGATTATCAGCATTCATTGCAGCATTATATGCACCACGTGTGACTCCATTATGCGGAAAAGGACCAAGAACATGTTGTGTAGACTTGGCACTCAAAAGTGCAGTGCTTCCCTTCATGCTTTGTGATACCAAAGAGTTGTTTGAGAAAAGATTTAGTACTTCTTGTTGTGAATGCTGATGTCCTATGGTTGAAAGCCATCTGGAAGACCCTCCTAATAATCCCATGTTCTGATCCAATGGAGGTTCCCACATCTGCCATGTACCTTGTGACCTATCAACATTCGTCGTATGTAAATCCTGAGACTTTAAGTTACATGAAACTTGGCCAAAAGTAGTCTGCTTTTCTTCTGAATTTTGCAATCTGGAAATAGGACACTCAATTGGAGAAGGCTTAGATATGATTCCAGAAGCAGATGGATAAATTAATGCTTGAGATTCCACCACCTTATCATTGCAAAGAAAATCAGACCCCGCATCTAATGGAAAATTGTCAAGTTCCTCAGAAACTGGACCAAGCAAGGATATCATGTCCGGCACATAGAGCGGATCTTCAAAAATTTCTGTTTCTTCTGATATAACACTTGGAGTTGAATCCTTAATGGAAGAAAATAAAGATTCATTTGACAAGCTTTTGGGCGAAGAGCTACTAAATAAGACATTAGATGACGTCATAGAAGTTAAAGAAAATGGTTGTGTGAAATTAGTTTGACTATCATAGAAATTGTCCGGAAGCAACTTCTGATTATTTAGACCTGTAACCTGAGCTTCTATTTGACTGTTATTGTTTTGACTAGTTGGAGTAGTTGAATCAGGGTGGTTCGTAGGATCTGGATTAGTAAACAGTTGATGCCATGGTTTCATTAGAATAGCTTGGCGTGGTTGAGCATATGAATTCATCTAGTAAATGCAAAAAATTCAACAATCAATGCACATTTATCAGAAACAAGAATACTAAAGAGCTTGATGTATGACAACTTACAGCCTGATGAAGGTTACTTTTGAGAATTTTATTATCTCCACTTGACCGGGTATTGACACTTGCAGCTTCAGCCACTTGAGAATTTCTTACATTTTTCAAAGTATGATTCATGAAGATTGTAACTGGTTTAATTGATTTCTTTACAGCACCAGTCGGGCTCTGGGTATTTCTCCCAAAAAGTATGGAGCCACCAAAACCTCTTGATGGAAAGTTACTAGTTATATGACTAGAGTATCTTGTTTTACCTGGAATCACTTTATTTCCAAGTGATGTCTCCAAGGCAAGTGACTTTGATATCACTGCTGTGTTTCTCACTACATTATGTCTCCCATTGTGATTCTTATTGTAAAACCCATGCTTTCTCTCATTCATGCTGATTGCCATCTTCTCTAGATCTTCAACATCAGAGTTGCTTTTACTAGATCCCCTATCCCTGACATTTCTTCGATCTTTCCTTCTTTTCTCCGCTTGCTTATAACTGTTCCTTTCCACATCAGCGATGGAACCCTTAGCAGTTTCTCCCACAGCTTTCAATTTCTCATCTCTCATCTTTCTCCTTTCTTCTACCATCCTTGTAACTTCCTCTCTTTGTTTTCTCTCTTCCTCTTCCAGCATTTCTTTTTCCAACTTTGCCTGACGTTTCTCTTCAGCTTTCCTCCTCGTTTTCTCCCATCTGCTCTCATGCAGGTTTCCTCCATCCCCTCTCTTATAAAACACCCCTCTGTGGTCTGTGTCGGAATCATTTTCTATTGAACTATATTTGAACGCTACTTTACAGAGCCATCTCATATGGACAAGTAAGTAGAAAATCAGATTGAAAGGAAAGAAAATGAGAAATGATGAAAATTTCGCCACTGTAGAACAACTCTGGTTGATATTTCTCAGGGCTTCCTGATCCTGACTCCATATCCATCCAAAATTCCTCATAAGTTCACTGAACGTGGAGCTCCTAACAGAACGTGGAAGATCCAAGATGGGCCTTTTAGAAAATTGGCCGCAGTATGAGCACTTGAAGCGGACTCCAGTTGGATTCTGGTCCCTGTACGGAGTGTGACAGTTCCGGCAACGGCGGATGGCAGTCTTCAAAAGCGTCTGCATCTCAATTGCAAGTGTCCGCTGCCGCTCGTGCTCGCGAGCGGCCCTACAAGCCTGCAAATAATTCAATAGAGGCACCAAAGCCTTGTACCATACGAGGGTCAGGACGAGGATGCTCAGACAAGCAATCCTAGGCGAGGTGATCTCAAAGCGGAGCCTCGGAGGGAGGAGCGGCGACATCCCCCAAAAAAAGAGAACTGGAAACAACAGCCAGGGCAGTAAGGCGGCAATCTTTCGCGACCACCTCGGAACTGCACAAAGTATACACATCATTCAACAACCAGTGCCTAGCCAGACGAGCCTCTACCTAAATATCCAAAAGAGAAGGAACAGACTGCGAGCTTAGAAACCGAATCTTCTGCTACAGCGTTTCCTCCTCAACCTCCGCACTACCTGAGCGTGCTCGACCTCCCGAAAAAACGCAGAGTCCGAGAACCCCCAAATCCCAATCCAGCAAGCCAGCCAACGACAGCGAGAAGACCCCTAGAATCGCCCAATGCCTGAAGGAGCCGCAATCGGATCGAGACCTCGATGAAGCAAGCGATCGAGAGGGAGAGCTCTCTTGGGCAGTGCAGTCAGGAACAAGCAAAGCGAGGACGCGAATGAAAATGGAGACGAAGGAACGAGGAATGACGCAGTCGAGGTCGGTCGCCGAGAAAACCCTAATTCTGCCTGGTCCGCGGCGATGGCTCTGAGAAGGGGAGCGAGGCCTGCAGGCGAACGCGGAAGAAGAGTCGAGACGCGATTAAAACTTTCTCCATGGGTTTGTTTATCCCAACCCGTTTATTTCCCTATTCGTTCATTATCCTTCACGGCGAAAAAAAAATAAAATACTAAAAATGTGTCTTCTTTTGTTTTTTGTTTTTTTCCCAAATTGTCCTTCTCGTCACGTGTTGAAAAGTTTCCAAATATAATCGTTTTGAAGGTTCGACTCACATTTTTTTTTTCCATTTTTTTTTAATTCAGATATTCAACTCTACAATCATTAATTCGATTACTCATATTTAGAAATAATTTTAAAATTATTATTTTCTAATTCATTAACTAAACATCTTCTATTGCTATTATTTCATTATCATTCCCAAATCGTAAAACTAAACCACCTGAGTAGCCAACTATTTTAAATTTGTTGTCCCATTGAAAAAATTTTCATATAATATGTTATAATTGGAATTTGAAACTTAAATATGTGATTTAGAACTAAACATCTTCGTGGCTACCTCACGTCTTTTCTCCTCTTTTTGAGAGACCATATACTCTAGTCCCCTTTTCATGATCACCTCTTGGTCCAAATTAAAAGGATCGTTGGATCATATTAAAAGAGATCAATGTATAAATTTTTAATATGATTTAACGGTCCTCCTGAGTACGGATCAGAAGAGGATCAGAGATTGCAGATCAATCTGATCTGTTTTTTCCATTGAATATTCCGATGGAATCCACTAACTGTATGATTATTTATTTTTCCACCTTTCGATCGTATTCGGTTAAAATCTAGTATCAGGCCTTCTTTCATTTTTTTTTTTCATTAATTAGGACTTAACTGGCTGTAATTTAAATTTTCCTAAAGCTGTTTTTTCACCGACATTACATTAACTGTTTTTTTTTATCATTTTCTAAATGATTAACATGAGCTAAGTAAAAAATGATAATTTACCAAAAGATGCATGTCAAATGTAGAATTTACAAAAAGGATCACTATAGTTTTTTATTTATCAAAAAGTGTTGTTAAATATGTGATATTCCCCTTCTACCCTCCTGCCAACCTCCCCTTTCCCTATGTCATTTTCCAAGGCATTCGAACCACATTCTTATGCAGGCCTAATATCTTTTCTTAACTCTCCATTTGCAAAAATCTGGCGCTCTGTTTGAGTGGCGAGATTGTACCCTCACTGAAAGCCTACGCAAGAGTGTTCGTATGTCGTCCCCACGGGATGGACTGATGACTAGTATGTGAGATGTTGTCACCAAGAGTGTTCGTGTGTCTCTCAGGTAGCGTCAAAGGTTTCCAACGAAATCCATAGTGATTGCCTCTTGTAGTTAAGGGTTTAGGGTTTCCATCAAAACTCTCCTTTGATAATGGAGCAATGAAGTTCGGTGGATGTTTCAGCCTCTGCTGTTCAATTATCCAAAAAGTATCAATCTTGGACATGTTCACCT
>JBBPFQ010342597.1:0-16509 GCA_037974815.1 Kaempferia elegans | reverse complement strand
ATCATGAACTTGAATTCATCATGGAAGATGAATGGTCAATTTTGACTTGGTCATATGGAAGATGAATGACCAATTTTAACTTGGTCATGTGCAAGAAGACTAAGAGTCATATATTGAATTAATGGATCATTAATATTAATTTATTAAATTAGTATAAAAAGTGTTTTGGATTCATTTTTCATTAAGGGAATTAATTTTCTTCCTTAGTCTTCTTCCTATCTCTCTTGGCCGAAGCCCTCTTGTGGTTGCTAGCACAACTTTGAGTGGTGGACTTCTCCAAATCTTTATTCGTGTGGATACCATAGAGGTGCAAATACTTGATCGCGCTAAGATCCGATAAGACTAAAGAAGCTTGCTGTCGGGATTACGAAGGATACGCAACAAAGGTAAAGATTCTATGTGACAGAGTAATAACAAACTTAGTTATGAGTTTCCTTCGCATGAATTTTCTGGAAAGGAACAAATTATTTTATTTTTTCCGCTGCGCTTTTCGCGTGTTTAGCGATCTAGTTCCTTATAGAATTGTTTGCAATGGAAAACCAATACCTTGCTTGATATATTATAGCTTAATCATATACACACTAAAAAATATAAAAAAATGTAATAATAAAAAGAATACGAGACACAGAATTTTTACTTAGTTCAGAATCAGAGAATTGTTACTCAAGAAAGATAAGCTCAGTATCAAAAACTCCTTCTCGATCAAAACGTTGGAGACGGAGAAGGCTCGTACACAGAAATTAGTGCTCGTAAACAAAGAAACTTGAACAGATGAAAGTACAGAGTGTGTTGTTTCGAAATAAGCTGGACTAGGGTTTTATTTATAACACTAGTCAAAATATGAGCGTTGAGGTTCCAAGCGCCTCTAGTGGATGTCACGTCACTGGCTCTCCAACGACAACTGGATAAAATTTTATCCACTTTTGAGCACTCGAATTACGCTGAGCTGGCAATCCAGGCAACGACTACGCGACGTGGATCACCCAGGCACCTTGAGTAGTTTGGGCGCCCAGACTAGTTAAAGTTAACACCACGTCGACTTTGACCCGGGTTGACCCATTCAGCTTCGTTCGCTTCTAGTCGCTTGAGTGATCTCGGACATCCGGAATAGGGCTTACTCAAACTCATTTTCAGTTCTTCCTCGAGCGAACTTCCTCCCCGGCTTCTCGTCCCTTGGACTGCCAAATGCGTCCTTCTCGCTTCGCCGATGTACTCTTCCGCAACTTCTCGTCCCTAGCTCAGATGTGCCGAGCCCGTCGATTTTCTCCTCGCGCCATCATTCTCATTCGTGGTGTCTTTCACTTAACTTCTTATGTTCCTAAGCTACTATACACTTAGACATAAGGTTAGAACACCATAGAATCTAACCTAACTTGATTGATCAAATCAAAACTAACTTATAACACCAACAGTTAAAACTTTTATCACTACCAAATATCCAATCCCTCTGTGACATGTCTGAATTTGACATGTTAAAACTTCATTGGCTAACACCTATTGGATTCCATCATTACCAATGTCTAGTTTATCCTAACCTGCTTAGTCTTTTCCCTTGCCAATTCTCCATTGGACTCTCAATATTTTTGACATCTATGGATTTCAACCAATATCAAATATCTAATCGACCTCAATCTATTTGAAAGTCAAATATCTTATAAATCTTGACCTCTTCAACATCAAACATATTGTTTAAACATTAAAATTCTAAATCATGAATAATCTTGACCAACTGTCAACGCACCAACTTTAATGCTAGTCTGCCCTTGGGATATGATGCAATAGTAGGGTACTATGTAATTTTTCAAGAATCTATGATTTGATTTGCCCAACATAATAGAACCTAGTTTTTGGAAGACCATATCATGCACAACCCAATATTTGGCAATTCATACTAGGAACGACCTAGTACATGTTAGATTGGTCTAGTTTACAGGTATCTCTGCCCCCTTGACAAGTCGTATTAGGCAAGTGTTACTGGGCATGACCTAAATTATGTTGGATCAGACCAATTTCTAAGTAGCTCGGCCCCTTTGACACCTTTAGCTTAAAGATCCCAATGCTTTCTTAATTCGAAGTAGCATTCTTCATTCACTGCAAGCATATATAATAACTAAAATAATAACTTTTATGTGCTCAGGGATTTTGTTTGTTTTTGCTTAGTATTATCATAGAGAGCTCTGGTGTGTATAATGAATCTGTGACCTTGTCAATCCTATTCGATAAATCCTATTCGATAAGGTTTTCCAAGTTGAAATCATAGTTTTTAGATAGTTAATATTTCTGCAAAACAATGCAATACCATAGAAGTGATCTCAAATTATGCATGTTACCGCCGATATCAATCCCACTCTAGGTTAGCAGGACACGCTTATGTGACCCATCACAGTCTCGCAGAGTCACTGAGCCAAGCCACCAGACTGAGTCAGTCCAAGCTGCCAAGCTAATATGAGTTATTGAGCACTCTTAAGTTGAGTCACTTTTGGCCAAGTCCTCCAATCTGGTCGAGTTCTTCTAACTAAGCTCGACAAACCACAAACAAATATGGGTCAATTTCCCATGTTCATAGTTGACATTAATGGGATATCAAGGGGATTAATGAAGAAAATTGTCCCACATTTCCATGATCTTGTTCCCACTTTCCCATGACCTCCATGGATTTTCATATCTTCTCACGCTTATAAATATCCAAGTACATGCTTTGTGTTTCGTCGGGATGACTCCTAGCGCCCTTTAATGCTTGTTTTTTCTTTTTCTTTTGTCTACAGGCTACTTCCATCTCCTAACGAGTAGAATTTCAACAAAAGGGTTCCATGAAAAAGGGTCACAAATTTAGATGCCACAAACATCAAAATATTTTAACTTAGCTAAATCATCCCAGTACGACTTGCTGAGGACTACAAAAGAACCTTACTTGTGGCTATTGACCATATACTTCTGCAGTATATGGTCGCTGTGTGTTTCCAAACACAGTACAAGAAGCCTCAGACCATTTCTAAGAGAAACTGTAGCCATACAAATTCAATTTTAAAGTAAGAACAACAGGTGATTATAAAGTCCGGAAGCATTCATTTATATACTTAATGCTAGGACACACACTACAAATCCTTTCTACAAGCTATTCTATTTCTGCTACTCGAGTAGATTTTAGTTTCTTAAAAGTTGAATGTGTAGGCAAGCTTATATAATAGCTTAAAAAGGCTTTATCGCTTCTTTAAGAACCATAGCAGCGTGCAGGAATCTCATCTTGATTACCGTCTTGAGAAAGACATACGAAGTTCATAGCTCTGTGTGGGTAGGAATAGGGTCATGTTTCTCCTTCTGGTTATCTTCCTGAGTTCCACCACAGCTAGAAGACTTCAGGCAATCTGCCTTAGGCAGCACAACCCCATAATCAAATCCAATCGCACAATTGCAGAAAGTTTCTGCTGTGCCATCCTCTCTCTCCAAGTTGATGTTGTTCAGTACAATGTTGCTGCAAGGTACAGTATTGCTGCATGCAAATTTCATCGCATTAGGACTCCTGGACGTCCCTCTTATATTCCTATAGATGACTTGACTTATCTTCACAGCTGATGTCTGAAAAGATAAAGAAAATATATATATATATATACACACTTGATTTTGTATTTAGCAAGCTAATGTTGTAGAGAAAAATTCAACTACAAATCCTAGTTTGTTATCAATAGAACTAAACATCCTTGTCAAACTTTGGATAACTTGAGAAGTCATTTAATTAACTGTATAATCAGGATATTGAAATTGTTTATCGCCACATAATGATATTACTACTAGAGTGATTATGATAACTAGACTGACTTATCATCCTCCAAAGTAAAAGTTCAGAACTATCTAAATAATCAAAGCTTCTACACCACTAACACAATATCAGAAGAATATTGCCACAAGTATCTGCTGTTAATGTTGATAAACTAAAGGATTAACCAAGGTACGCACACATTTATGAATATATTAAACAATATGCTTTTATGAAAAATTATGAGCTTGGAAACATGCATTCTTACAATGTTGACAAGCATTCTTGAACCAATTTCTTTATGTCCTTACATGCATAGTAAGTTCAAAACTACTTAATCAAGTTGTGCTAGAAAATAGCAAATCAGAACTACTTAAGTGCAAGATCTGTAGTTTTGTAGTACTACTGATATTATTATTCTTTGCTTTTAAGTCCTAGAGACTACATAGCTGCCGAAAATGCTACAGCCAAGTGTTGAAAATCATTCTCTCTTCATATGCATTTTATCTAATGCACAAAGCTGTAAAATAGAAAAAAGCTTCTTACATGATTCATGCAAGTGGTTGGTGAATCACAGTAAAACTGGTCTATGATTATTGGATTCTCAACATCAATCATCTCCACGTTTTCAAAGCGTACTGCCTTAACATATCCTGATCCTCCCTGTACAAATATATCAAATATTTCAATCAACTTTCCAGAGTATCCACGCCCTTTCTAGGTAACCTTTATTTGAAGAACAAGGACACACTGAACATCAAGAAAGTTTCCAAGGTACTTACTTGCCAGGTCTTTATTCTTACACCATTTGTAGTGCCAGTAAGTTTTGCCATGTCCAAGACAACACCTGTAACTATGCCTGTTGAATTGTCCTTCCCAAGGCTTCCTATGCTAACAAAGGCATTCAACACAAATAAATCACATTGTTCTTCCAAACATGCAGATGATTCTTAAAATGCCTCATACTTGAGGTACCTGATTCCATGCCCTGGCCCACATTCAATGCTTTTCATCTTGATATTTTTGCTGGCGTTCACAATTGAAATACAATCATCCCCTATTTGACCAATATATTGATCAATAGTAAGTGCATTATCCTACATGTAGAATCTTTTCTTCTCTAAAACCACCACAATGATAGTGACGTTTCGTAAGCATTTTTAGTCAAAAAATGTCATATACAAAATTCTCTTCTTTCCTCTATTTCTTCATTTATTGAATAAACAGAGATATATAATTGATCTTCAATGAGTTTGACATTTAGTAATATTTGTTTTCTCTTATTCTTCTCCTTAGTAAACCTTCCTCAATAACTCCTTCGCAAGAAACAAAAATGAATATAAATATTCTGAAGGATGATTAATGTGCATCTATTTCAATATATGAGTCATGTACCTGTTCCGATGTGGCAATTCTGGATGGAAACATTAGTTGAATCAGTAATGTGAATACCATCTGTATTGGGGCTATCTGATGGGGCAATTATGTGCACTCCAGATATTCTGATGGCTTCAGAACGGGATATTGTGAAATGCATCTGCTGAGCAAACTGGATAGTGAGGTCTTTCACCCTTATCCCAGAGCTTGAATCAATTGTAACTGCCTATAACATCAGCAATTATCAATATGATAAACAACTGCACAAATGTATCTTTTTATGGAAGTTAGTAAAATGAACTTGTTTGTCACATTTTCATAGCCGTCATAGAAAGTGTTGCTAAATATTTTTCCCAGCATGGGCCATGACCAGACTTGCACTGAATATCATGAATTAAATTCATGATATTGTTTGCCTTGTTGATGGTATTTCTAAAATGTTACCATATCACAATTTTCTTCTTCTTGTATTACTAATTTGACAAATTTGGAAATGTATAAATGATAATTAGTTTGGGTAGTTCAATTGCTAGCTTAATTAAGTTGGGATGTTAAAGATATCCTGAACTGAATATTCCCAAAACACATACTCCATAACCTAGTCATTGCTGCCTAAAGGTTGATCTGCTGCCTAAAGGTTGATCAATCCTTCATCAGAATCTGACTTGAAAATAGTAAAGGTATTGTGGAATACAGTAAACCATTTAACCTCTAGTGAGTTTTTGATGTAAACATCTTGGTTGACAAGACCTTTGGCCAATAAAAGGCTTTAGTAACAATACATGTTCTAGGTCTGCATCTTATTTTGATGAAATATCAACCTAGTAAATATTTGCATACACATAAATCTTACCGTAGGAGCCCCTTTGCATGGCTGCAAATAGAGAAAAAACTTAAATGAGATTTGAGGATAAAGTAAAAGGCAAAAATGTTCAGACATATTAGATATTTCATACATTTTTTTTGTTGATTTTGCAGGAAGTGGCCCACCATTTGCTACCGGAACCATCAATTATGCCACCTCCCTGAAACCTGACTCCATTTAGCTTGGAGAAAGAGAGCCAAATTTTTGAGTATTTGGGATTCCAATCATTGGGCTCTTCTGGTGCTACTATTGTCCCACTCACCTGATCAATTATATATACGCCATGATATCTCAGGCAGATAGGTTGTACGTATTAGATTTTAAAAAACTTTAGAAATAAAAGTTAATTGTTCATACATCATGATAGAAATTACAAAAACAAAAAGTCTATGTTTCAGAAATTCACATCATCATCAAGCCATGCTTCTCTCCCAACTATTTAGAGCTAGCTACACGAATCTTATCCCTTCATTAAACTCTATACAATTATATTAGAAATATTAAAATTTATTAAGCTATTTTTTATTTCCTGGATTATTGTTTTATTTTGTCCCTTTCTCTCCTATATATCTTCCACTCAAGTTGATTCTACTCTTTTAACTATATAATTTATCGGTTGCCTTTGGATATAACAAGACCATGTCAACATATTTTCACTTTTGATCATCTATTGAAGCTACACCCAATTGTTCTTGAATATTAATGTTTTTTTTCCATTATCCTATCTACAAAATCCGCATATTTATTTTAGCACTGTGTTGATTCTTAATAACTCAACACAAAGATCCATAAAGTATAGTGTCATACCACAATTATATACAAAATTTTACGTTTAGCATAAGGGAGCATGATGATGGCATGACTCCAAAAGCTCCTCTTGATTTAGACCACCTACTCTTTATCACATTAATAATATTTTCATCAATATCTCTTTTACAAGGAACAATAGTCTTAAGATATCTAAAGCTCTTAGTTACATGAATTTTAAGTCCATCCATCTTTATTATTTCATCAATTTGTTTTCTTGTTACCAAACTATATTTCTTCATCATCAATTTAGTTTTAGTCTTATTATCTTAAAACCTTTAATTTTTAAATTTTTCTCTATAATTTAACATGTGAATTTAATCAATTAACAGGTTTATCATAAATATGATTGGTTAGTTCATCTAGAACCACTCAGTACTAATGTGAAAATATAGACTTAAGTATAATATTATGTATGCCTTGCCAAGGTGCCAAATAGAAGTAGAATTAGTACCTGGATAATTAGATTTTTCTCACAAGGTCCTACGAATTTTGTGGCGTTAACCTTATAACGCCTATTCTCTGGCACTAAGAAAACTGCATCCTTCAAAGAACATGCTTCGTCCCAAGCATTTTGAAAGGCCTAGCAAAAGTTTTAGAAATGAAAAAGAAATTAAACGCAAGGAAATCAAATCAATGGTGCAACAATCAAATGATATTATATTATGCTGAAACAGTAGAGGGACTCCCAAAATCAGTTGCACTGAGGAGGTGCTTGGTTGGATGGAATGGGAGTGAGAAATAGGGACAGATTGAAAGTTGGTGTTGGTTTGGGGAATTGGTGGTGGGTCCCATGGATTCAATCCCCCAAACATGGGAATGGGCCATTACTGAGCAAAATGGGAGGAATGAGAATCGGATTGAAGCCCTTATTATTTGCAATCATTCCCATTCCTATTCCCTTCCACGAACCAAGCGCCCGCTAAATATCACTGAGTTTTGAAATCTTCAGAATTCAAAGTGAAAATATAGTTGCTGAAGGGCTGAACCTACAATTTCTATACCCCATTAAGGAAAATCTTTAACCACATTGGGAAATGAACTTAGCATGAAAAATCTATCAAGCAGATGCTATGGTAATATGATAGATCTCTCACAATATTATTTTTTTTTTTTGACAATATGTGCTTATACAAGTTTGAAAATGAACTTTTAATTGGTTAGTTACTAAAATCTAGAAAATTATTGGAAATATTCATAGAGCCGTGTAAACTTATGCCAAGATGAAGGAGAAAATAGCAGTATTAAACATCAAATTAGATGGGGTGACTTTAAACAGTTTCAATTATTAAGAAGTTCCTATGAGAAGTATATTATAGATGCCTTCCAATGATAAAAATAGATTTCCAAAAATGATGCAAACTAAGTATGTAGAATGCTCACAAAATAGAATAAAAATGTCCAGTTTTTGCCTTAGAATATATCAACTGGATGTCAAAGAAGTTTTTTCAAGCGAAAGATGCTAATGCAAGAATTACACTAGCTGGTGTAGCTCCACCTGAGTGTCATCCGCTACTCCATCACCAACAGCTCCAAAGCTATCAACGTTCACAGGAATGCGTGCCCCCTTTTCACTTTTGAGCATCAGAAATGAATCCATTTCATCCTGAAGTTCTCCTCCATATTCCTGCTCTTCTTCTCCATAACCATCAACCCAAAGGTTGATGCTCTGAAGGGAAGAACTCTCCTCTCTGCTACAGCTCGCATTTATTATCAACAAAGGAATAATTAGAAGAGTAAATAAGCCTAGTATTTTCTCCATGCTCTTAGGAATTTGATCGGAAATTCAAGCTACGCAATAAATAACTGGAGTTTAGTGGTCTAATATAAACCAAGACACCATACGAGGAAAAAAGAGAAAGTTACTTTAAAGAAAAAAGCAAGCCACGGAAGAACTCTCATGCTTTTACAGTAGAAAAAAATCTTGGCTTGGCTTCGAAGGTTGGAAGACAATCATGATGGCGGTCTCCTTGTGACTTGAAGTATAAGAGAATTAGCGGCTGACATTCCACACCTCAAATGTATGCTTTACTCCTCCTCCACCACCTCCTGCTCCAGGATAAGCAAAGATCCGTGATATGTTCTCCCGGCAACAATGGGGTCTCCTATTGCACCACTTTTTGGCGTCAATCGTAGATTCATAGCCTTAGCTGGCATGGCTTCCTTATTTTTTACTCCAGAACCTTGCGGCGGAGGAGTATAAGGTGGTGGCAGTTGATTGGGGGCTTGAGGTGTCGTCGGAAAAGATGTCGGTGGCGATGAACCAAAGGAGCGGCAGGCGGCAGCGCAGACGAAGGGCACCGTCGACACCATAGGAACTCCGACCACGCATTCCGTGCCCTAATGGAACAGTGTGCAAGACGAAGTGGACGAAGAGGAGAGACGGCGGAAAAACCGCACTTCCGATGCCCCATGTCAAAGTGAACGCTGATCAGTGTTAAAGACGAAGGGTCAATTTGGGGTTTCCCAATTCCCAGTCCCAACTGAATTTAAATAACCTGACTCAACCTCCGAAGACAGTGCAAGCTTAATGGTCCAAACTATAGAAAATATATAGTATGTATTTATATTTGTAAATAATTTAAAAAGTCGATATATAAATTAGGGGAAAAAATTAAATACATTTGCTAAGTAGTTTTTAGAATAGAGGTTGAATCAAGTTAAATAATTATATTAATATTAATTTTTATGTCTTTGCGTACTCTTAACATGAAATGCATTCAAAGATGTACTTTAGTTATTTATTTTTTTATTAAAAAAATAAAATCACATGGCTAATTATTCATCCCTCCCCTTATAGAAAAAATAATTATACCCCTCTCAAATCTATTTATAGGTGAGATAAAAGAAAGTAAATTATGGAATCAGATTATAATCGACTACTAAGTAGCTAAATGGTGGGAGAGGATTTTTTTTTTCCAAAGGTATGTGTCCATTGAGAATTGACCTCTTATCCTATTATAGTAAAATCGTCACTCTCTAACCAACTAAACACTCCCATGAGGATATTATTCATCTCTCCTCCAATTGAGGTCAAGTGGATCATAGATGTGTATGAAGCCCCCAAGCTACATCGTAGCAGAAGGACACTAAGTTATCACCTAGACTCGTGGTTCGATCCCAGCTACGATGCATTTGTATAAATTTTTATTTTTTTTCCAAATGGAGCATGCAACCATGGGATGCTGACTTTCTGGACTGTTTACCATGAGTGTTTATCAATTTACCTTGATAGTTAATGGAAAACTTCTGTGGGACCTTGCCGATCGCCCCAGATTGAGTGCTACCTAGTTCAATATTTTTTTGCACCTTGAGCTATGGTACAATAGAAAGGTGTTAAGTTGTCACTCAGACACCTGCCATTCAACGTCAGATATAACACATTTGTAAGGGTTTTTTTTTCTCAAAATGGGATGCACAATCACGGATACTAAACTTTTAGGCCGTCCACTATAAATACTTTCTAATTTTCCTGAGGCAACTAATAAAAAAAACTTTCGTTGACTTAACAAATCGTCCAAAATTTAATATTCGTTCCCTGGTTCAACATTTTCAAATGGATATGATTTTTTAACTGTTATAAAGCCTCCATTTCAAACGCATTATTTCAAGAGTACGGCAAAAGCGTAGAAGGGAATAGGTGAATACCATACATGCAAATAAAATATTTTTTATGTCTTAATAATTGCTTAGCAAGGACGCACATTTAGTAGAGTAAATAACAAATATAAAGGATGAACATGACTATTTTCTTAGTTTACAAACTCTTAGAGTGCTACGTCCAAACTTTTGTACATGCATGTTGCTTGTTCACTATCCTTCTCCTCTTGGTAAAGGTGGAGAAACTTTTTACCATGTCTAAGAACAAGATAAAGGAGGAAAGAAAAACAATAAACTTTGAATATAGCTTTGGTCATGGTTGTGTGGTGTTGAGAACATGAGCTCCTCGCCTTCTTTTATAGTCTCTGGTCAAGTGTTGATGTGGCATGCTCGGTCGATCGAAAAGTCTTATCGGTTGATTGAAAACAACTGACATGGTAGGTCGATCTCTTCCACGAGGAGGTCTTCGCTCAACCTTGTTGTTGACATGACAATTTTTGATTGCCTGATTACCCTCAAATTGACTGAAACTTGATAAGTTAGGATCACTGTTCTAGATCACATCCCAAGTGGCATCCGATCACTTGATCTTGCACTCCAGTCATCTAATACTACTTACATTGGATTTGCACTATTGGATTATCTTCCATGTGACTTATGGTCGCTTGATCTGAATCCAATGATATCATGCTAAATAGATAATGGATTAATTGTGCATAGGTCAACCGAACATATGATCTACCGAAACCTTTATTTCGATCGCCCAAACCTTCTGACTCAGTCAACTTCGCTTCAATCAAACTATTTTTGAGTCTACTCCCATCCCGAGTATAAGTCGCTCAACTCATCTCACCAACTTATCTTATGTAAGCTTCCTCTCAATTTCTTATCCTTTGGATGCATAGCTCTTTCGGCTCACTATCCATGCATCTTCACTCCCACTAGAGTACCCATTTGCAGCTTCTTGTACCTCGGATGCATCTAGCCTATCGACTCTCTTCCAATGACATATTTCTCCCTTGCTTACATCTTCTTCCAAGGTATCACTATCTCCAATGCTCCTCATCCTTTCTGATACCTTAGGTGTGTGTGTGAATTATGCACATATTTTTGATCTTATTTAGCATACATTTGTTGCATTTTATTAGCATATTGTTGGTGTAATTAATATTAATAATAAAACTCAGGTTTTGTTATATGAAAAAAAGTTAAAGTTAAATGTTGTGTATTCTAATTTGTTTACCAAGTATGTAGAACTAAAAGATTTGATGAGACTTGACATCAAGATGAAGTCGAGTTGATCTGGAGGACTTGATAACTAGCAGAAAGCCCAAATAGATTGATATTTAGCAAGAAATCTAGTTAGGATCTGCAGGACTTGACAACTGACTGAAATCCAAATGGTGCATCTGGCAAGACGACCTAGTGGGGCAAGAGATCAGAGTCAAGTAAGTCTGCAATAGTAAGTAGAGTTAAGTAACTGAAGGAGAAATGGAGTGAGAGAGTGTTCTCCGTTGAGGGAATAGTAGGTATCAGTTCGACCTAAGGTTTCAATGAAATTCAAAATCAGGACCGAATAGTCTCGAGACTATTTAAATATTTAATATTTTTATTATTGTTTGTTATGCTAACTCGTGAGGTAGGAAATCAAAGTTGGAGTTACGACATTCTACGCACCCAAAGGTCTGGGCAACCAAATGGATCTAGACGTTTAGAATGACCTAAATCCAACCATGACAACAGTTGAGTGTCGTTGTCATGCTCTGTTTGACTTAAGCACGTCAGCTTCCAGGCGCCCGAGAGTGGTCTAGGCACTCAGAAATGGATAGAGGTGACATGGATAGAGCTTTACCGAGGTGCAACTGCGTGAGTAATTCAGTGCCCGGGAGTGGTCCAAGCGTCTGGATTTAGATAAATTCAATAAAGAAGCTGGATCAGATAGGCTTCAGTGGAGGCACCCGGGTTGGTCCAAGCGCTTGAAAAAACCTATAAAGGAAGCTTCGACTAGCAGTATCAGAATACCAATCGACTATGCCTTTCATACTTGTGTGTTGCTCTGAACTTCACTATAACGCCAAAACACTACTTTGACAACAACATCCACATTTGTACTCTAAGTTGTTGGTATAATCATCTTTATTTACTTGAACTTTAAATTCTATATTTTCTTGTAATATTCAAACTTTTAGTGGATTATCTAACGAAAGTATTCAACGAGTGCAGACCTTGGAGCAGAAGTCGTTAAAGGCTTCCAACCAAGTAAAAATAAAATTTTTAGCTTTGATTCTTTTTCCTCTGTTTTATTTTAACTCGTAATTTTTAAAAAATAAAATAAAATAAATGATGCACGCTATTACCCTATGCTCTCTTGCACTTTTCAATCCCACACATATTTTATGTAAACTTTAGTATTTACATTCATTTTATCTTTTTAATTTGGATGACTGTAATTTGTGTTTTATATTGGCAAAAAGTGAAATCCTGGTGTTGGAGTATACTTGAGATGACAAATTTGAGGAAACACATGGCATAATGCATAATGATGACAATCAGCTCATGGAGAGTTCCATAATCGTGGATTATCTAGGAAGTCAAATCTGTCTGTGGAGCATCAATTGAAAAAAGTAGTAAGACCCACGACCATCCAGCAATGGACGATAATGAGTAAAGCAGGGAGAATCAGATAGAAACGATCCACAGCTAGCGGGAGGATGTCCATCCAAATGATTAACTTTTTAAATTTGGAAAATCTCTACAGTGTTCCATAGTTGGGATTCAAATTTTAGATATCTAATTAGCTACTTAAGGGTCTAACTACTGCAATGTAGCCCAGGGCAGTTGAATCTCATTTTTTTTTAGTCGGCGCTAGGTATCCATCCAGTTTACGCAGACTAATCTTGCGGTGATGGACCCGGTCTCATGAAAGTTTACCACCAATAAATTAAGAAGCACTTGCAGCAGACAACCTATTAGTCCACAAAGATTAAGTCAACTGTATATTAATAGAAATTCATATGTTAATTCGCCAAAGTTAAGCCTCAATAGTTAAATGTCTAGGAAACTAAGAAAATACACACTGCACTATTGCCCTGGGGCAAGTCGAATCTGGTAATTGACATGGGGGGCTAATGATGCCTCTTGATATTAATTAATTAATTCTAAGTCAGCAAGGTATAGATGTTACATTGTTTACTTCAGGAGTTCTCTTGGGGTATTCAGTTGGTTTGAGTGATACATTACTACGATTATAAAGATTAATTTTATACGGACAAATGCCCTCAAGAAAAAACTCTTCTAGGAAACAAACATACAAAAATGTAAAGCTAAAAGCAGTAGATGCAGCAATTGGTGCAGATAAATCACAATTGTCCTTAACATTATGCATATCTTGCAAACACCAAACAGAAGTAGAATATGTCTTTACATCACATCCTGCAACAAGTAAAAACATTACAAAGTGCTATAGTTCCAAAAGAGCACACTACCGAGACGCCTTGCTGAGGCAGATTCTGGTCAATTCGCAAGTCACGCCCGTCCTGAAAATTAAGTTCATTAAGCAAAAAGGGATGAGTTGAAGCTGTGAAGGCGCAGGAACACCTGGACCTGCAAAACTTGTAAAGAACATAAGCTCATTGAATCTAAAAAACATAACAAAAAAAAAATGTAAAGCAAACAAAGAAGCAGGCATGTAGGTCCAATCATTGAGGAAGGCTAGCCGAAAAAAAAAAAACCTACCTGACAAAAACGGAGAGCAAGCTCTTTGATTATTCATGTACCGTGTGGCAGTTATAAAATAATCAAAGTGCATCCTTAGTTTAAAAATACTTTTAACAGAATGTAGGCCTGAAGCATGATGGTTAATTAAAGAATTCAAATGAAAATTTGGCATATATGCTGCTAAGTGGCTAACAAGAAAAATAAGAAATAAATAATTAATGACTGGTCGATAGATGAATAGGATGTTAGGCATCCCTGCAAAAGCCAATTTACCTAAATGGTGCAGTTTTAAACCAAATAAAACCAAACAAATGCAGACAAGTAGGTGATTGTTTTGAATTTCTCTAGAGAGGTTTTTAATTTCTTTTTAAATATTCCACTGAACAGGACTTTGAACCTGCACACCACCTGCACAGTGGAAAATGGACTGTAAGCTATATTTTTGTGAACAAATAGTTATACGAAGAGGCAATCTTACACTAAGACGAAAAAAAAAAAAAATCAAAGAAGCAAGTAGCGAACCATTGAGTCGTCGATCAACTTTATTGATCCTGATGAGGATAGTCATTATTCTGCTGGCCATTTTGAGTGTATTCGTTATTCCTTCTAGCAGCTTCAGTCTGTTCCCTCTCCCTGTTCCATTGCTCAATTTTGGCCCTTCGCTCAGCACTTCCTTCTCTAATAGGACTTCTGTTCCTTCTTCCTCCAGGGCTTCTACTGCGGTTCCTTCTACGACCAGGGCTACGACTCCTGGGTTTTCTGATACGTTCTTCAGAGTATTGATCCCTGTCAGAATGACGCCTACCATGACTACGGTTTACAGGACGATCTTCATAACCACGGTGGCCGTGAGGGCTTCTGCTTCTACTATGACTTCTGCGTTGCCTCCTGCTTCCCCCAAACAATTTCCGTCTCAACTCCCTGCCAATTAGAGAAAACATCACAAAAACAACTAAAATTCTAGAAGTTATCAGACAACAGAATGAAATACCTGCTAATTTGTTTCAAATGCATAAAATTGCAATATCCACCTCGATTGCAGGTGTTTTCTTCATATTGCCTACATGTAGCCTCTCGGAAATCAGTAACAGGAGAGAAATCTACAATAATTGGACGCCCTGCAACATAAAAAAACCAGTGAGAAGACAAACCTACAATAATTGGATATCAAGCAACATGAATAATTGGATATTAAGTAGTGAACTAGAAGCTTAATGAAAATGAGCAATAGCATGCAATGTAATACTAAGGATAAAAATACCTGCATAAAACCTTCCAGTCAGGTTGCGAAGTGCATTTGCAGCATGCTCTTCCTCTCTAAACTGAACATAGACATTACCAACCTGAAAATGAAAGAAAGTGTAAGACACAAAGTTCTATCATCAACAAAGTGGATTCAGTACCTCAAATTACAAGTAGAACAATTTTTCTCTATAATAATATAAGATTAAACAAGCTTTGAACCAGCAGTTGATTACCATGTGATCAGCCAGATTGTCACAAACGTTAAGGCTTTCAATCTCCCCATACTTGCTTAGCTCCTCAAAGAGATCTTCATAAAAATTCTGTAAAAAACTTCTTAAGGCCACATGTGAGAATAAAAAAACATTGACGCCAAGGGAAAAAAAGTATCACAAGAAACCAATATATATCCATCTTAACAAGAAGTGGCTACATTGGTTTCTACTAATTGAAGCTTATCCGGTAATTAAATTCTATGCGTACAATATTTTCAAATCTCTTAAAACATTTTTAATTTCATTAACTAAAGTTCTCTTCTGTTTCCCTCTATTTTCACAGATTTTACTCTAAATTATCCAACTTATCTAAGATAATCATATAACTAGCTATTGTCCTTGAAGATGTATATAGCATCTTATTATTTTCTTTTATCTATTAGAGTTAATTGATTAAAGACAGTATTTTTAATTTTATCTGTTCTAGCACCCGACACTGTAAATTTGTAATAATGGCAATTTATGAAGTATGAAGGATGCCATGATCCCATGTTCATAGAATCGTAACATGCATGAGCAACATATACAAATAACAAATATATATATATATATATATAGCTAGATATTAAAGGCTATGTGAACAATTAGGCTTCCTACTTTGTTATAATGTATAAACTTAAGATTCAATTGAAGACGTCTACATTGATTATTATCATCCAATTGGCCATGTGCCCTTTAACATACAATTAATGTATGTGATGTGTCATCATGGTTGCAAACAATTAAATGGGAACTTCGGGAACTTCAGGAACTTAGGGCATCTCTAACGGTAGGCAGTCCTGGTCCAGATCCTCTGGACCCCTTTGGTTGGTCCACTCCTGGTCCAAATCAGGAGGGCAATTTGATCAGATCATGATCCATATATTGGTCTC
>JBBPFQ010340396.1:0-16524 GCA_037974815.1 Kaempferia elegans | reverse complement strand
CAAAATAATGGGGAAAAAAATTTAAAATAAAATAAATAAAAAAATGAAAATAAGAAAAAAAAAAGAGAATTATATAAAAAAATTAAATAAATTTAAAAATTAATATATGGGAAAAATCAAAATTGAAAAAATTTGGGAAAAAATAGGGAAATGGAAAAAAAAAGAAAAAAAAAATCCATAGATAATCAAAGAAAAAAATAATAATTTTAATTTAAAAAAATAATAATCATACTTAATTAGAGTTTATAAATTAAATAATAATATTAGAATGACTAAACTCATTCACATTCCAGTCTACTATCAAATTCATTCTCGTCATCTTAGTTCACAAACAACATCTACTTACTCATGGGAGAACCTACAAAAGGAAGGAGCCATGCGGGAGGCAGCGGAGGGCACTGGTAGCTCCAGCTAAAATGGCGCTTACAAGATCAAGTTCTGCTTCTGCCTTGAGAAAGCATCGAAAGCTATTGGAATGACTAGCAGAGAGGCAAAAGAAGATAACTGAAGGCATCAGGAAGAGGAGGGCTACTAGATGAGGCAAAGGTACTCGGAGAGGAATCTACCGAGAACACAAAGAGGTCTATGTGGATCTAGCTCGCATGGGAAATCAACAAGTCTTTGTTCTTCGCAGAACGACAACATTGAAATGTCTAGAAAAGAATGGATAATTATTGAAGTAGTTGTCATCATCAATATATTTACAGTATAATTCGAATGGTAGGGTGGGTTTCCAATTCAAAGGATCCCAAAAGAATATATACTATACACTCTCATACTCCTATTGCTCTATCGATGGGAGAAAGTAGTAACACCACCAATTAATGAATTTTTCGCAAACTTCTCCAAGAAATGGGGGTGAGATGGATACCTTGATGTGTTTATTGAATGCATGTTGGCACCACTTTCCCTCTTTTCAATTGTATTCTTTTGATCTTTGAAAACTCTCAGCCGTCCGCAACTAGGAGGATGAGCACAAAACGTGATAAGAACATTTAGAGTCAGTGGCATAATGTTTCGCCGTAGATAACCCATCGCACAAAGCTATCGGAGAATTCAGGGGGAGTGTTAGCATTTCGGAAAGCAACATGAGCCATTCCCATTCCTGGTGTTTGGGTTCCCTGCGACAAAGATAGGCATAAGCTTATGCTTCTTGACAACACGTTAGCAACAAAAGTAAAACAAATAATCATTTGTGGTAATGTCGACCGTAATAGTTGGAACCGATACGATCTATAATACCAACATATGGAAAAGGTTAGCTATCATACCGTAACATCCCAACCTAGTCATTAACTCGATAGGCTTAAACCGTCATCTAAAATGGTTCATAACTAGCCAATAACTCGTCGTGTGGAACATAATTAACTGACTGTATTGCAAGTTTCTTTCAGACTTTAGGGGGTGAAGACAATCGGAAATATGAAAAGATCACAAATTCTATAAGCTTAGAACTGAATTCAAAATGAAAAACGATTTGAAAAGTAATATAATTACTCAATTTATCAACATTAGAAGTTGCTGATGGAGTCTTTAAATGGAACTTTGATCTTGTTTAATTGTAGAGAAAGAGTACTAACCTTAATGCTAGATCCATTTTGATTCAGAGTTGCCTCAGCATTTATGCCATCGATATTCTCAGTTGAGCTAAACCTGCACTCCAGAATAAATATTAACAGAATGTTCGTCTAAGCAATTTTCAAAAGGATAATGAAGATATAAGATATTTGGTTTCGAGGTTAGGCGTCATTTCATTTTGGCTGTTTTGCCAAACAAAATGGATAGGCTCATGCAGCAAAAAAGTAAAGATTACCTCTCAGAAATTTCATCATCACATGAATTACCAGATGATGACAGCCAATCGAGGTCCAGAAAATTTGATTCCCCATGTTCATAGACAAAATTCTGTTCACTATCTGCAAAAAGTTGCCTCCCGGACATGGTGGGTGTGTACCTAAACAAGGTTGGAGAAGAAGAAAGTTGACAATAAGCACACAACAAAAGCAGCACCAATATAACTTGTCGGTTAAATCATAACATGGTTTGAAGTAGTAAATCAGGTACTAGGTTCAGCTATTGATAGAACAATATACTGAAAAGTAACATTACTAAATAGATTCTGAAAATTAATGATATACTGAATAAAATCAGTCAACTGCGCTTGGGGAGACACCGATAGATACAAGTTAGTAGGTACTAGTCCATGTAGCTTATCAAACCATGAATATCTAGTAGGAACGTAATTCCACCTTTAACATCATTCTAACCACACATGATCTGCTAGAATAATTGTTATTTTTTTTTGGACAAACTGAATCAATTTTTTATGCATCAATTATTCACAGTAATGCAACTGACCTTGAATATGATACATCACTTCCACAAGTTGAGATTTCTGGTGTTGAACAGCAAAGGTTCTTTCCATGCTCTTGATCATTTTGCCCATATAAGGATTTTCTCTGGTCAATACTATAACAAGATAAAAGCATATCACTTTCACAAAGTATGTTACCATCGGAGAAGGACCTTTTGAAGAATTGCCTGAAAACATATCCATATCAGCTAAAACAAGCAATATATTCATCATTCAACTTGAAGGGACAACCAAAGGCAGATATGAAAATTAGTGAGCAAAAGTATTCGTAAAAGTAAAGTACCTAGAATCTTCATCAGGAAAAGCATGAACACTTTTTCCTAAGTTGCAATGTTGGTCTGAGTCCAATTCCCATAATGCTGGCTTTCCTTGTTGAGGTCGGAAATGACCAAGAAATCTACATTTTACAGGGCCAGTCAAGCAAGAATCAGCAGAATGAATATAATTAGATGTGGAAAAGAAATTAAAATCCACTTGTAAACATCAAAAATGGCAATAAAATTCAGCAGACAAATTTCTTTCGACGTACAAATTTATTGCAGCCTGCTTTTCTGCATCCATATAGGCATTGCTGTAGTATCTTTGAAGGGTTCTAAACAACTCTTGAGATTGTACAGCAGCTTTCCAGAGGCCTCTCCTCTCAGAGAATATCTATCAAGCATCAGAAATTGAAACAACAAAATCACAAGTCAAGCTACCTATGTGAAGAAGTATGTGAAAAGAATGTAGAATATGTAAGTTTTTGATACAGTAACACTAATCCGTTGGCTAACTTGTAAAATGAATAAAAACAAAATCTAAAGCCCTAGAAACATATGTTAAGTTTAAAAGAACACAAGAAGATTTCAATGCATGCAGATGGTTTTTTGCTTCACTACATTGAAATAAAACATGTATTTAAAAGCAAACCTTATTATGAGCAGGAGAACCACCATATTGTAGAGCAAGAGTATCACCCATCCTTTCATACAAACTCATCAAATCATCAGCCAAAGGAGAATCTAGATCAATCCTTGGTACGTGTATCAGGTGTAAAGCATGAAGTTGATGCCCAAGAGCAGCTAAACCGTACGCATATTGAGCAACATTTGTCCGATCTAAACAATCAATGCAATTTGTTCGCAGAATGCCTTGCTGCAATCTAATTAATTTAGCCAAGAAAATTCCGGAGTCACTGATTTTGTTTTGTGCGGTTTGTTGTTCAGGTGTAACACAGTCTTCCATACTACAATCTTGAGAAGCTTCCTTCAACACTTTATCTTCTTGAGAAGCAACTTCTATCAAGTTATCTTCGCACAGACCATCTCCAATGATGATATCACCATCTGTGTTGTGGTTATTTCCGTTGCCCATGTTAATGAGACTACCAGAAGACCAGAGACCACCAAAATCCTTCCTACAGAACAGCATCCACAAAAGAATAAAAATATGTTTAAAAGGAAGCGTCTTCTATACTAGGGTGCATATTCTGATAGGCACCATGTTATTGCCCAGCATGCCAAAGAATGGCTAGATTTTGGATGCGGTGCCAAAATACAAAACCCAGAAGTGCATCCATGCAAGTGAATGGCAATGTGGCATGTTATGGTAGTTCACTAAACAACGGACTGATTGATTGTTATAACAGTGATTCTACAAAACTTACTCGGGCAGGTGTCTTCTCTCTATTGCTCAAATTCCTGCAGCTCCCTGCCTTCATCTGAAGCAGTTGCTCTTAGATGAGGGTCGTAGGGAGCTGAAAGATGAGGTCATGGTGGCAGACATCATTCATACATATACATACATGTATTTAAGATGGTCACACCAACCATTCACCACACTATGTTTGGACAACCATCTTCACATGCCATCCTACCACATTGCAGATTGGAACCACTTCATCATCCTCGAACTCTGCTCCAGCATCCATAGCTAGATGATGGACTCTCATCTAATGCTTCAATTACCATAAGCATCAACCTTTACTAGTGACATTATTGTCTTGGTCATTATCGTCCTCACTGTGAAGTATGCAAACTTGACATACCAAATTATATGATTGGTAAATATCAGATTGTTAAAATAAAAGCATATTTTTTACTTGAATATCATGTCTTTTCTTCCTTTAATCTAGTGTCATTAGCATACTATTTTCCCTTTAATCTAGTTAAATTTGATATTAGAGGTGCCAGTCTTGTCTTTAACTCTTTATTAATGATTTTTTTTGTTGTTGTCAATTTTAACCTTTTGTTGATGATTATTCTCCTACAGTATAGGTCTGTGGTTACTGAAAACTTATTTAAGGTTATTGATGTATTCAATTTTTTCCCATTTTGAAATAAAGACAGTTGTATACTTCTATCAAGATTTTATAAACCAATTTATGTTCTGGACTATATGTTGTTTGTACCTTTACTTGTTTATGTGCTTTACAATGCATCATCCACAAAATAACCAGTGCTTATATAGCAGAATTGTGTTATCCAGAGCAAGAGTTGTTACTGCATTTACCATGTTGTTCCATGTGTATCCAAATAATATCAAGGAAATATGATTATCATCTCATGCTATCTTATTATTAATTACCCTTTTCTTAGTGACAACACCAAGAACGGGAGAATCACTGAAAAGATGGATTCTGGAGATTTTAATTTTAACATCCATCGCAAGTGGATAAACAAGAAATTGAAATAACTTTATCTTGGTGACAACAAAAAGTAAGTCGCAAATTAGAAAAGTAAAATCTAAATTGTAATTGCATTGATCTTGGACAAAATAAAGGCATCATCAAAGCAATTTCTCAGAGATGGAGCATAGATCAATGCACTCAAGTATCATCCAAAGAAAATAAATAGTGAATTCAATAGAGTAAGAAACGAAAGGGATAATATTCTTACAGAATAATGGGTTCTTTTATATCACTGTCACACCCTAAAGTCGGTGACACTTTGCAATGAAAGAAGCCTGTTATATTCAAAGCATAGGCAGCAACTTTTCCCAGTAAAGTAAGCACACCTTTAGCCTTCCTGCAAAAGAATTTATTGGTTTAGAAATGTGTGAGTCAATATGTTTTAGATTTACATACCATGAAATATCTAGATACAGAAGGTAAAAGATACAAGTCACAATCAGGTAGTAACCTCCGAGAATGTCTATGAAGATCCCAGTGGAGAAACTTCAAATGACTTTCACATGGAAGATCTTTATTTATGAATTCGATGGCATTAGCAAATTCTGTGCGAAGAATAGATTCTCGAGGTTTCTTCTCTTGTGACTGTTGATGAAAAAGTGACATAAAAGATGATTAGCAAAATAACCACCACAGAGAAGTATGAAATGTTATTATACTGAAAAACTCACTTTTTATGTTTGCATAAAGAAGAAACCTTTGAAATACTACTAATAGAGAATGTACCTTAATTAAGTTTAAGATGATAACAGGTTTCCCATATCTTAACACAAGATTATCAAAGTGAAGTCGAGTAGCTTCATAATCTTCATCTTTTCTATGCACTGTAAAAAAAACAAAAGATTATAAGACAACAGTAAAAACACAGATTTCTAAAATATATACATGTGTATGTGGTGATGTTGATGAGGTGCTTCAGCATGTTTGAAAGCTTACAAATAATATCAGGCTTAAGATTGAGTCTCGAGGTTTCCTGGGACCAATACAGTGGTATTGAGCCCCTGTTCTGAACAACAGAACAAATATGTGTTGGTATTTCTCCCGGAATGTCTTCAAATACAATCTGTTCCGTCTCGACATCATTTGCCACTCTACCCTTCTCGTTAACTCCACGCTTTAAATATCTGAGTAATAGAGACATATTGTTATTAAATTATTCAACGAGAACAAATAAGTAAAAAAAAGTTTTAAACTTGTCATTCTCTTTTATTACAAAAAATAATTTTGTTGACCGCCTGGGTTAACCTAAATTTGGAGAGAGAAAAAGAGGTAAAAGAACCTAGTTCCAGCATAGTGACGTGAGCGCCTGGCTATTAGTGTCAGCCTAAAAATCTTGCCAGATACTGAAAGTTTTGCCTGAATAAACAAAACAGAAACCAATGAGAATCAACAAATGACAATAAAGAGGAACAATTAACTGTGGATTATAACATTCATCAATAACATAAGGCATTTTCTCCACAAAATTTACTTCTGATTAAAAGCAATTAGCTGTTTAAAAATACAGCTTAAGTCTTAACTTACAAAAAAGTTACTCAAATTCATAAACTATAACAGGAGAATTATAATTGGACCTTGTTAGTATGGTTGGTTGACCAAGAAGAGAAAAACATCAATATAAAAAAAAAAAAAAAAGTTCAACCAAAGATCCAGCAGCCAAGCAGCCAGTTGTTGCCGATACACCTAAACAACTCTAAATAATCATCCTAAGTTTCAGTGAGTTTCTTTAATGTGCTAAAATAATCAAAATCACATCATCTTGTCTATAGAAGATAGATATACAATGCAAGCATTCAATATAAACTTAGAGTCGTACCTCCCGCAAGGCCAAGGAGGCATGCGCCTCAGCCCAGCACAAAGGAGGGCCTACACACACACACACACTGAAGGCATGAACTCACCAACACACGACTCTTCTTTGCACGCGATTTCTTCTTCGGCATTGCTCTTCTTTGTATGCGATTTCTTCTGACATTCTTTCCACCAAGGCATGGATCCACCGAACAAAAGGAAATTGTAATCTACTTCTCCGACCATCTTCTTCGTCGTGCAACACGTGACACTAATTGCGTCCTAATCACGCAATGACGATCATTTGTGCAACCTAATCGCCTCGATTCTCACGGTGACTATCGCACGCTATGCTTGCTGCTCATGCGAACTGCGACCTAATCGCACGGTGGCTGCCGCCTACTGCTACTGCTGTTTGCAACCATCACATTGGTCTCAGTGTCACAGGATAGACTAAATGGGCTAGCATTGTTGTCGATTGAGAAGGAAATAGTCCGACAATTAGATTATATAGATTTGATTTTTTTTCACTAAAGCAGTTAGACGAGTAGTGCCTATTTAATTATATTAGTTTTTGTTAATTTTTTATTGATATAATATATGATTTTTGATTTATTATGTATTTAGTATATTTTTTATTTGTAAACTGAACTTTATCATAACTAAAAGGTCATTTTTTATTATTCGCTTCAGGCCCTGTCGAACACATATACATACGACTCTGTACAAACTACCATGTGTATGCTCATAAAAATATGTAGAACACCCCTAAGCATAGCGGAGCCGGTAACCATGTGACAGATTTGCAGCATGAAGCAAGGTTGAATCCCGGTGAAGCCAATGAAAAATGCCCACCCACATGGGACCTACTCGGTACATAATTTGCTCTCTCCCAATGACATGAGAGAGAGCAAATTAGGCATAAAAATATGTATAACAAGGGCTAAAACAAAGTTTGTAGAAGAAAAAACATTTACCTGCTTAAAGAAACCATATACTAAAGCAACTGTCCATAGAGTATTCTGAAGATGATTGTGGATTCCACGTGTCAAAAACTCATTCCAGACAAACATGGATCGATATAACACTTGTCCTGTCTGACTATCAGAAATATTCTTCTGGAGGCTTCGCATGACATGGTATGAGTAGCTAAAGAAGAAGTCTTTTGTCAAATCTAGTGAACATAATAGTTTCTTGTATCTGAACCAACAAACCAAAAGTGATTAATTATTAGCAAATAATTTTGATAGATTATGAATGAAGAATTATAGTACAAACATAATCAGTGAATACTATATGAGAAAACCTAGACTTCAAAAAAGGAAGAAAAAAAATCCTGGAGTTACAACATGATTTGACATCGTTGATAAGAACAAACCTATTTTCATCCTTAGAATAAGCCTTATTGCTAAGAATGGTAGAACTAGGAAGTGCAATCAACTCGGCTTTGGTGACAGCATAGATAGCATGGCCATATATAGCACCAATCTGACGCCTCTTAGTGACAAGCAGCATATAGTAAGGCCCCAAGAATTTCACAAATCCTTTAAATGACAATTGATCTTGTCAATGGAAAAATTTAATTCTGAAACACATAATGTTTGAAACTAAACAACAAAAATAACAAATAGATAATTAACTTACCAATGATACCATAACAATTAGTGACAAATTTTAATCCACCAGTTGACCTGTTTCCTTCATCTATTCGCTTCAACAGCTCATTGCATTCACCTTCTGAGTATGTAGTGGCATCTTCACGGATATTAAGCTCAGAAGGTTCAGATCTGTCAATCTTTAACACTCTCCAGAATGTTCTATTTTTGTCTCTTCCAATCATATAGAATTTCTGTAACACACATAGATTTTGTTCACACAAGCAGCAACAAACATATGAGATGAAAATTTGAAGTTCAAAATATAAAAACCAATGAGACAACCCATCATTTAATTTCCCTTGATAATGTGTTTCACAGCACTTAGTATTACAATTAGAACAAATGGTTAGTGATATTTGGGACAATGTGATTGGAGTGGCATGGTTTAGCTTGGCTCGATGTGAAACAGAATTTCAAAACCCAGCTAAAATTCACAATTGTTCAAACTAGATCAAACTTTTAGTTAATTGGTTTGATTTTAATATATATACTATATTATATATAGCCTGTATTTCAACTCCATTTTGAAAAATAAATAAATTACGAACTACATGTCTAACAAGCATCTATTAACCTTTTAGTGCTGATACAGTGTCAAGGGCATAGTTTTCAGAAGTTAGATATTCAAAATTAGCATCACTCAAAAAATTTTCACCTGTGTGATTGAACCTAAACTATTTCCTAATCGAAGATTTGAAGAACATTATAATCTATTATTCATCCAAAAAATGAAACTTGTGAAAGACAAAGACCAGTTCTTTTACATGTCTATTGCATGAAAAATATCATTGACAAACCTTGGTGTTGATAAATTTATAATTTCATAGTTGAAAGGAAAAGTAATAAAAAATCATGGGGTTTATGGCATTGTGGAATTCACTTTATGGAACATACTGACATCAGTACCTATAACTTCATCTGATTCCAGTTCAAACATCCTCTTCGAGATGATTATCCCAATGTTGTAAACATAGCTATTGGCTTGCTTATGGCTTGCCGAGATAAGTGTTTCTAATTTCTATGGAGTGGATCTCTAACTTAAGGAAGTTGATAAATCTATAGGGCAATGCCAAGGTCATGAATATACTACCAAATGATCCCATTTGACATAGAAAAGGAACACAAAAGTGATTAAAAAACTACAAAATCGCATCCTTAGAATTTTGGAACTTCAACGAAGAAAAAAAAAGAAAGATCAAACGGCGGATACACGCAGGAAAATTGCAACTTCAGCAAGTTCCTCACCGATCGAGTCTCGTAGATCCTAAATTTATGGAGGTAGCAGCTCGAGGCGTCGACATGGCTCTCGATCCCTGCTTCTTCCCCGCTCTCGACTGCCATCTGGAAGCCAAATCACTCGAGCATTCCAGCCCTGGCAGATCAGAGGACGACTAGCAGCGGGATCTCCAGATCCGCCCACCACCTCATACGCCGCGGCACCTCGCAGCTCCTCCTCCCTTCTCCTCCTCCATAAATTGCGTCCGCGACCCGATCTCTTCGGCCCAGCCACCCAAGACGGCAAAGAAGGAACATGTAATGCAAAAAAAAAACACGGAAATAATCTAGACAAAGGGGAAATTTCGATCCTGCGAGGCAAAGATCCAATTTTTGGTTATCGGAAACGTAATTGGAGGTGGAAAACAACAAAAGGAAATAAATCAGTGCTTGATTTTGGAGATTGGATAGAAGGGTGGAACAAGAGAGAGGTTGTCTCGATCGTGAGGCGAAGCGTAACCAATCCCCAAAAAAAACTAACCAATAATTGGGAGAAAAAGAAAACGACATATAAAATAAAATAATATAATATTTTTTATTAAAAAAATATATATGAGATTCAACAATTTTAAACAACATTATACTAATTTTATTGATCTTAAATCTGTTTAACTCGAAAAGTCACCTTATTAATTAGTAACTAATTACTAATTATGCTACTGATGATATCATAATTAAGAAATAGGAGATTTAATAAAGTAATTAATGAGAAACATTCATTTTTCTTTATCTGGGAATTAAAATGAATTAAGTGAATAAATAAAAAAGACAAAAAAAGGGTAAAAAAGACCACAAAAGTAGGTAGGAAAAAATTGACCTTATCTGAATCAATTAATTAATTAGTTTGTTGGAGGATAAAAAGGAGTGATTTTGAAGGTGACGACCTCTCTGTCTTCCGAGGAACCCTAATGGGTCTTCTCCACCAGCTCTGGGACGACACCTTCGCCGGCCCGCCGCCCCTCGGAAAGCTTCGCAAGTATACCTCGTTCCCCGCTTCCTCCTCTTCTGTCTCTTCCAACGCAGGCGCCGCTCAGATCACCCGCAGCCTCACCATCCTCCGCACCCCGCGCTCCCCCGCCGCGTCGTCCCCCATGTCCCTGGAGAGCGCGCCGGAATCCCCTATCTCCAGTGAGTTCCCCTCACGTTAAACCCCCTTCGTTTATCTCTATTAGCGGTGGAGACATCGAGTGGGATTAAAAAGATCTCATTTTGGGGTAAATTTCTTGGATTTGCAGCTCGGGGGCCACAGGGAGACTGGAAAAGGCTTTGTAGAAAACCGACGGCGGCGCCGGCGCCGGAGGGAACGGATATTGCCGTACCGAGAGCGCCAACCGTCTATGACTGGTTCGTATATCAACCCTAAAAAGTATGGAACTGAGTCAGTATTCTCCATTCAATTTGACAATCGAAAGAAACCATTAAATGCATTCGCAATTCCCAGGGTGGTGATAAGTGCACTGGACAGATGAAGCTTGGAAGGACTAGAACTGAAAGCAAAAGGAGTTGCAGGAAAGCAAAAAAAAATCAGCTTTTGTCTTTTGGTCTTTGTAGATGGTGTAGTTGTGTGTGTGTGTGTGTGTTCATAAGAAAGCTGTGGATCGATAGTAGAAAGAATTTGGGAGGGTTGAGTTCAGCCTTCCAATCACTTTCTGAGTTGTGTTCTAGTTTTTGCTTGATCCTTCTTCCTTTTGCATTGTGATCTATCTCCTCCTTTTTTTTTTTTTGTCTCCTTGGATTTGTAATTAATACCCCTGTTCTGTTTGGCTGAACGCAATGGATGTCATCAACTCAGATGGCTTATGTCTTCCGAGATGGTAAATAGATAATAAGTGGATAATACTTGCCACATGGGATTTTAAGATTGAATTTTCAAACGGACTGAACGTAAATCCCTTCCTCTCATCCTCTTCCTCATGTCTACTTATAATTTATTTATTTTTTTCCCTATCTCTTCATCCTATCTCCTCGAACATCATAAATTATTTTGTCCCATATCTCCTTAGGCATCATAATTTACTTTTTTTCATATTGGTTCTAAAATTGATTGGCAAAAATATTAGGACGAACACTTTATCTTTTGTCACATTTAAAAAGGAAAAAAATATATACTCAAACTTTTAGGTTGCGTTTGGTAGGCTGTAATATAATTTAACTTGTAATATAATTAAATTTGTAATGTAATATAATTAAGATTACATTACTATGTTTGGTGAAAAAGTTACATGTAATCCAGATTATAAGAGTGATTATATTTTTTTATTTGGTGTTAATTATTTTTTATAAGAAATATAATTCGTATAATTATAAAATTACCAAAATATCTTGTTACCTCTACTAGCTGCCGGCGGCGGGGGGCAGCCGACCGGTGACGGCGGGGGACGACTGCGGCTGGTCAGCGATTGGCAGGTAGTGGGCAATGGCAATCGACCGGCAGGAGGGTTGGCGGGTGCGACTGCCGGGGGGGAGGGGGGTGGCGGCGGCCTGCAGCGGCGGGGGCGAGAGGCGGCCGTGCTGACAGCGGCGATAAAGATAGTGTCAATGAATTTATTAAGGACGTGCTTTAATGAAATAAGTTAAAGATACTTTTGTTACATTAAATATTGTGTTGTAATACAATCTGGATTACATAGTGGGCAGCGACGATAAAGATAGTGTCGACAAATTTATTGAGGGCGTACTTTAATAAAATAAGTTAGAAGTGCTTTTGTCATATTAAATATTGTATTACAATATAATCTGAATTTACATAATATTTACTTTATAATTCAGATTATAAAAACTTATTAACTTTTATAATTGAGTTACATTACATTTCAGGATTAAATGATATCAAATAAATGATATCAAATAAAGTAACCTCTACCCCTTAATGCATTGTAACAAAAAGGAAGAGACTGTGATCATCATCATTGGTTAACCTACAATTACCAAGTGCAGGTGTTGAACTCATTGTTTGATACACAGATTATACAACACTTGAAAAAATAACTTAATTACTCGGTTAGATAATGATGATAATCACCACGACGGATATCCCAAACATGAACAATGAAACAAAGCCGAGAGGAGAACGATCAGATCGCAAGTGACCCAAGAAGCGCATACAATTTTTTCCAACACCGTTTCATCTCATGAATGATAATTGCTGTCCAATTGTTGTCATCGTGAAGCAAGGAAATCGGTGGTAGTATTTCTACCTTTCTTTTAGCTCTTGTTCAAACTTGTGTAGTTTCTCACGGATGGGTACCAAAAACGACCTCATGTGCATGCATATCTGGCTCTTATCTACTGCTCCTAAATCCTTTTCCTCGCCAAGGCTCACCGTCATCTGCAAGAGCAGTTAAAATAAAGCAACGATCTTGAAAGAACATATTTAAAAAAGATAAATTTAAGCATTCAGACTTTGTCACTCATCCATTGATCATTTTGTATTAAGATATTTAACATAGGATGTCATTCTTTAAAATATAAGAAAAAAGAAGTAATACATTGTGGCATAACAAGTTAACTAAAACGCAGTTTTATAGTGAATCAATTATCAGCAAGAATTGTAAAACACAACATAAAGGAATAACTAGCCAGTGTATCACATTGGCTATAATTTTTTTTTATCTATATCAATTCCTCACTCTTCAATGAGGACCATAGAATCTGTTGATTAACTTTATGCTGATTTACATCATCTCAACCTATTTAACCCCTACGTTCTATATATATATATTTTTTTTCAATAACCTCACGTCAATCTTAACTTTCTCATCTTAAAACAATTCGATAATTTGATCCATAAAACATAATACACAAAAGATTCCAAAAGCCATTCTGCATTTTAACTATCTACATTCTGTTACTACAAATGGTATCTTCCAACATTTTGTTGTGTATTAATGAGTCTTAGTTATCTAAAATTCTTGTGACAATCAAGGTGATCAAATAACCATATTATTAGAGAATAGGGTTGTAGGGACATGAATCAAGATGGCATCGTACCTCCAGATCCTCGAGTTCACCAAACGAGAACTCAGGGATATCTAAGCGGCCTTTGATCTTCTTGCATTCATTTTGGATTTGCCATTCACCTGTTCCATAACCACTCAGAGCTTAATACCAAATGGAAAAAAGAGGTAAAGCTAGAGCAAACAAGCAATAAGCTCAGATACATTTCTGTACCTATGAATTTTAAACTCAATTCATATGTATAACCAACTCTCTTCTTATTTCTTACAGTCACAAGGAATGCCTGCAATGCAGAGACATTAGAAAATGTTACCTGAGATGCTTTTAGCAGAATAGTTTAGTATAATGAGAGTGGTTTGACAATAACCACACAAGCAAAACACATTAAGATAAATAAATTCTTTCAAACATAGTTATTTAAACAAGCTGACCCAAGAATGGCAAGATCCTGGGCTGGTTGCATAACCAGATTGGATCAGCATCACAACCTGAATAGAAAGTAGTTAAACCCGCCAGATTTTTTTTTAAAACAAACCAGAAGCCGACCACTTATTGAAAAACTATATTTATATTGTTAATGGTTTATGACCGCAATAGTTATGGTATTCAACCAGTTAATCAGAACCAATCCGAATAGTTAACTTGTCCAAATCAATTATCACTCTGGTAAACAATTTGACCAAATGACACAGAGCTTTTTTTAATTCAATTAAGACCCATCATCCAAATTTTACAACTATACTCTCAGGTATATAATATTTCTCCTAGTTGCTAAGAAACTAACCTAAAAAAAAATCAGCCAGAAGAACTATAGTAGTAGTAGATTTCTTATATCAACAACTTGGTGGAAAAGTTCCATTGATCTACACCAGATATGCAAAATCTGTGTATTTGAGCAATTCTTTTTTGAAAAAGAATTATATATAAACTATTTATTTTGGCACGGTAGCTAATGACATTATTCATGGTATAAAATAATAGAAAGCGAGCCAACAATTAAAGATTGGGTAACAGGTGGAATTTTCTCAAACCCCACTTACATCTCCTGAACATTTGGACACGCCTTCAATATATGCTTTACCATTGGAGAACTCCAATGAGTCCAAAGATTTGAGCAATTCCTGAAGAGATCAAACCCATTTTCACTGTCATAAACGAAAAAAGCAAAATGGTGTTCATAAAAGGGCCACACCATCTCCATAAGGTTATATACCTTTATCCTGTCACTTGCCCATGTATTCAGGTTTTTCTCCTCCCAAGTCCCAGCCTGCATATTCATTCAATGAAAAAGTCATCCAGGATTAGAGGATAAAAGAATGAATAGTGAAGTAACCGTAAATGAATTCTTCTTACTCAGCATTGTTGACAAACGGCATGGAATCTCTATTTCTATTACTAAAACGAAATAAATAAATAAATAAAATGAAACAAAGATAATGATGACCAAAGGGTTATGTAAAATATGCAAGCAAAAAAGTATACCGGTGCACCACCTCAGTAATTTGTCATATAACAAAAATTGTGCTGGAGTTTAGTTATATGTAATGCCCCAAGAAATTTTTGAAAGCAAGCAAATATTTAAGGTATTTGGAAGATATTTTAACAAGAAATCATTTTAGTGATATTTGTTTGTCCATTAGCCTAAATAGACACTTCTTGTTTGAAGATAAATCTAAAATAAAATAATGGATGTGTCTGCTAATACAGAAGGAAAAGAGAGCAATGCCTTCTTCAATAAAAAAATTCAATTCAGTTGCCTCATTCAAGAAGAAAAGGAGAGCAATTTGGATCTTCTTTCCCCACTTGGGCTAAAAAGATTGGCTTAACTGTGCATGCCTTTGGGAATGACATAAAAAAAAAAAAAAAAAAAGAGCCTAGCATTGCCATTTTCTCTGAGTTACTCTTTTTGCCTCTCTTTTCAATTATACAAGAAAGGGAAGTCTCATATTGGCGTAAAAACATCCATTACTGGTGTTCTCAAAGTTGAAACATATGGTTTGCTAACTCATGTTGGAAAATCCTTTGACAACGATAATTAATTAGGTAGTTACATTGATTCATAATGATCTACAAAACAAGTAGGGCAGGGAACAACGGAAGAAACAGAGAGTAAGAATAAAGTAAAGAAAACAGAGGGAGATAATAAAAGAAGGAAAGGCAGAATTTTCATGTCATTTTCCGTATGTTACCATAAGAAAAAATTTCCCGCATCCAGGCCTTAGAAGATACAAAATGCAGCATATCCTCTCAAGATGAATTTCTCTTCCATCACGCAACAATACCAGAAAAAAACAACAAACTCGTGGTGAAAACTAGGATCAGAAGGAGAAGGTCAAGGGACCTGATTCCAGACAGATCCGAGGGTGTTGGGTTGCGCCGGCTTGGAGATCTCATCGGCCGTGAGCTTTCGCGGAACCGGGAGGGGCGCAGCATCCTCCCGCGTGTCCCTCACCCAGTAGGTGTAAGACGTCTGCTGCTTCTTGACCACCTCGCCGCCCTCCATGCAGATATCACCGCAGCGGGTCGATCCGCGCCGCGAAGGACGAAGATCGATGGAAACGGAATATCTCGAGGCGGGCGACGAGAGACTCAGAAGACTTGGAGGAAGGACAGAGGAGGAGACCGGTCGTTTCTGGGTGCCATTAATGGTAATGGAGGACAAATGATATCTAATGGACCGAACGGGAGCCGTCTGGAAGCTTCGACACGTGGTCTTCCACTTTCGTCGGATACATGACAGACCTCGAATTAATTTGGGCTGTAGCAACCCAACGGCCCAATCAAGCCCAAATTGCGAAAAA
>JBBPFQ010338199.1:0-16534 GCA_037974815.1 Kaempferia elegans | reverse complement strand
ATGGCCCATGCAGGTTTCGAACCTGCGACCTTCGCGTTATTAGCACGACGCTCTAACCAACTGAGCTAATAGGCCTTGTTTTATCTAGATAAAATGTTATATAAATTATTTTTATAATTTAGATCGTATAAACTAAAATTGAATCGTTTTGGATCGCGCTGCCTTAAATTAAATATTTCAAATTGAGAAATTAAATGGAGTTGTTCGTGTTAACCCACTATTATTAATAGAAATCAGATGGAATTATTTTTACTACTGATTGCCATTTTAGCACAAGAATTAAACGGATTAATTACGAATTCCATTGGTGTTGGATTATGGTTCCAAAATCGCAGCGTATGCCTAGCAACGAGCTGGCTGTCTGCTCACGAGTTTGGGCCATAAGTTCATTGGTTCTCTTCTTCTTACCCTTCTTGATACAGATAAACTGGCCATAAATGACCTACTGCTTAGTCATTACAACCATGCTCAACAGCAAGGAAACCTACTGCTTGGTCCTTGTAACCTTGCTCATCGGAAAACCTTGTCAATCAGAAACAAGAGCAACACACACACACTGATTAACAAAAGAGAAATTGCATGCCATAAAGAAGATAAAAACAAGAGAGGAGAGACAACAGGATTCAGAAAGCTTAACCTTTTGTGAACCCTTTAGCGTTGTCTCATCAAAGGCGATAAAATGACAAGCAAAAGCCCTTTAACACAGGGCAGAAGGCAGAGGAGGAGGAACATGCATGCACCATGCATGAAACAGATCCAACACCATTTCTTTTTTATTAGCACTCCATGTGTTTGGTCCTACACCTAGGCTGCATTCCAATCTGTCGGCTACACAAATTAGCTCTGTCTTTCTTTCTCTGTTTTGCTGTGACTTTGTATGCCATTTGATGCGTACATTAGTTGATAATGCCTATAACTTCCCTGTGTTTTACTATCAACTTACATGAATGAGACTACTGTTACTATTTCAGATTACATTCCAACTGCAATGGCTTTCTTTCTCTGTTTCTTTTATCGATTACCTCGAAATCTAATGAGGTTGTGGTGGAGCCAACGAGATGGCCGTTGCTGGAGCTGTTTCTGACATGATTTTCTCCATTGTTAAACAGATGGAGCATGAAGGAGGAAGACTTTTTGGTGGGCGAAGCAAATGGGCTATCTGGCAAATTGTGCTCCTCGCTGCAGCCAAGTTATGGTGTAAGATGAATCTTTGTATCGAAATGAAAACGTAACAAACACATTCTTCTGTAATTAACCTTGGTTGAAATTGACTATCGTCACTGGAGGCTGCCGTGGCAACAGATTCTTCCTTGTCATTCTTCAATGAGCTACTGCTGCTGCTGCTGCTATTGGTGCTGCCATTGCAGCTACTGTCCACATTGTTTACGGCGGCCTGATTAGCGGTGAAGGATGTCAGGGAGTTGATGAAGGCGAGAGGAGCCGAAGAAATGCTTCGGTTCTTGTGGCCAAGGAGTTGCAGATCTATGAATCGTCTCCCTTGTAGCTCAATAGCGCGCTGCAGCTCTGCTGCCTGTTGTCGCTCCTCTAGCTTTCTTCTCAGCAACAGCTCCTGGCTGCTGCTGTTGCAGAACATCCTTGCTCCTGATGTGTAACACGCAGGACAAATACTTCATGAGAATGGAGAAGCACGATGGAAAAAGAAAGAACAAATGAAGAGATTAACCGAGCAAATCAAGGTCGTGGGCTTCTCTAGCATCGAAGGCAGTAGGAGTCGTGCACCCATAGAAGTCGCTCCTCTCAGCTTGCTGCTGCTTCCTGAATTCAAGAGCGCAAACGAACGCCATTGGATTAGCAATATCTTGAACAGATTGAGACAGGGGGATCATCTCTTGAAGAGTACCTGAACTTGTCGGGCACTTTGCCTTTCTCCTTGTAGGGCTTGACAAGCACATGGGAGTCACAGACGAAGTGAGGGTTCCCCTTCGCCAAAATCAGCTTCACGGTCTCCGGGTAGAGGAAGGTCACAAAGCCAAACATCCTCTTCTGCTGATAGGGGATTCGCACGTCTTGTACTGGTCCGTAGATGCTACAAATCCCAGGAGTTTGATGTCTTTTAGGAATGGAATTTGAGGACTCCACGAATGGACAAGGAGGAGGTTACCACCGACCTGAAGTAGTTGGAGACATCGTCCTCCCTAAAGGTGCTGTCTGCTGGGAAGGTCAAGTAGATCTGCCTGGAACTAGGATTCAGCAGCAAATCGATTCTTGATCTGCTGAGGAAATTGTGGCCGTCGTCGGTGGCCAGCATCAGCGATGCAGCCACGGCGGCTGCCCTGTGGAGATTTAGGACGCCTTTAAGAGACGTCGCGAAAAGATTACAGTCGTTTAGATGTGATACCTTTGGCTCTCAATTTGCTGCTGCTGAAACAAGAGGTTGAAGGGAAGAACAGAGCCCGTCGGAGAGTAGGGTGCCTTGAGCTGAGAAGCGCCGCGCAAGCTCTGGCTCTTCGACCTTAGTAACGACTCCTGGCATGGCTGCTCCACCGTCGTGCCCATCTTGGTGTTGACCGTCGACGCGACTTTATCTGGGAGATCTTGGAGGCACCAGAAGGCAGCGCCGGTCTCGGAGTAGCCCCGAGGGAAGTAGAGGCCAGGCTCCGAGCCGAGACCGCTGGCGTTGTCGCCGAGATCGAGGTCGGCGGCAGCGGCGTTGACAATGGGGGCACTCTGCTGATGACAGTAGCGATTGGACCCCAGTCCCATCCCATTATGGAAGACAACGGCGTCGACGTTGCTAGAAGGGCTCTGACAGTCAATGTCGGCGGGGAACACGTCGTCGTCGCCGCCGCCACTGAGCTTGGAGGCGACGGAAAGCGAGTGTTTGCAATAAGGCGAGGCGTTGATGCCTCCGGAGAAGGCGAGCTGGTCGAGGTGAAACTCATCGGCAAGGTCAGCGTCGCCATCGCCGCCACCGTCACCACCGCCCACGAAGAAAACCGACGCGTTGACATTCTTAGAGTTAACGCGCTCGTCCAGTGACCCGCTGAAACCACCCTTAGCACTGTTCGAGTGGGAGAACCCAGATGGAGACGCAGGCCAATTAGAGGGGGAAAGCAGGCGAGAGTCGGAGTTCTGGCGGAGTAGGAAGGGGGAGGGGGAAGGCGAGGCGGCGGAGGCGGCCTCGGGGAGGCTTAGCTCCTTCCGGGCCTTAAGAACGAGAGCGTGGAGGAGCGTCTCGGGGCCAAACGCGAGGCGGATGACCTCCTTCTCGCCGTTCTCCTGCAGCAGCAGCAGGCCCACAATCTTATGGGCGTTCTCCGGGTCCATGCTCCGCAACTTGGCGAACACGATCCTCGTCGCCTCGTAAGCGTCCATGGCGAAACCACTTCCTTGATCGGAGCGCACACCTCACGCCTTCAAGTTCCCTCTTTTAGGGCACTGCAGCCAATCAGAGGCATTAAAAGCTGAGCTTAGCTCAGAGGAGCTGTCATTAATTGAAGATCACCGGAGAAGTGAAGAAGTAATGAGCAAAAAGTAGGATCTGCCAAAACTCTTCTCCATCTCATTCTTCGGCTTCATTTTGTGGTTTTAATTACATACTGTCAGCAGCTGTCAACTCCATACCCAAATGCATGAGGAAGATTTTCCATGCTAGTCGCCGTGCAACGCCACCGCCTGCAATTACTTCACCTCTCTCTCTCTCTCCCCCAACTTGGACAGTGACGAAAGCTTGTGATGGATCTCAGATCTGCTCAGATTGTCACTGTGACCTATCAAACACCTTCGCGCTTATCTTTTGTAGCCTAGGCGAGCAAAATGGCCAAAGACAGGAGGCCATTTGCCCTCTCCTGTTGCTGTTCTGGTCCTTCCCCTGTCCTTTTTCATTTTGCAGTGAGACTACTGTTTTTTTTTTTTTAATGCGCATCGTGTATTCAATCCATAAATTTTTAAGGTGATCGAGCTCGACGCAACAGAAAATTTTTTACAGCTTTTTACTAAATGCACTTCAATATATGTATTTATTAAATCACGCATCATACTTTTAAATTTATCAAATCGTGCAAAAAAAAAAAAAAAAAAATGAAATTCCTATTTACCCCTACCAATAAAATTCCATACACACTGGGTCTGATATATTATCATATCAGGGCCAACGTGGACCTGATAATTCCAGCGTGTTTGGAATTTTATTGGCAGAGGTAAAATAGGAATTTCATAATTTTTTCTGTGTGATTTGGTAAATTTGAAAGTGTGGTGCACTATTTGATAAATACACATCTTTATGTGCGTGATTTGGTAAAAAACTAAATTTTTTATGACTCAAACAATCACACTAATAATTGAGGACTGATGAAGCCTGGGATCTGTCTCCGGCGGTGCTATTTTTATTTTTTCTCTACTGCAGACTGTAGTCGATAAGGCCAGTGATTCAGAGAACAGTACTGACATAGAGCACACAGGGGCTGTGTGCTCATGCATATGCAGTCTATTATTTCCTTCCCTCGTGCGTACTCCCTCCCTCGTGCTAAACACAAACATTGAAGGAGATGAAGACTGAGCGTGAATGTGGAAAGCTCAAAATGAATCGAAAGATGAGGCATTATTTAGCGGTAGAGACCAAGGCATCGATAGATTCAATGGTATAGAGGTTATGGAAGAGGTAGACTCGAGATTAACATGCCAAACAAAAAGAATAGACTAAAGAAGTGTTAAAAAAAAATAATAAGGGTTATAGTGGATCATTTGCACTAATGATGAGAAGCTGAATGCGAATAAATCGTGTTTTATCATAGGGTAGGATAAATTATGTAACGTAGGTCATCAATTCTAAAGGATTAACCTCTGGACCATTCAGAACACTATACGCCCACGGTTGGTTCTGTGCTATGCCGTGGTAAAAGAAAGGCCTACTAATAAGAGTGACTTCACGAAGAGGTTGAAACTTTTCGGCCTGCCCCCAAAATTTATCATATCTAAATTCACCTATCGTTAAAAGTCATATGGACTGAAATAAAAGTTTAAAAAATTGTAGGAGAAAAACGATTTTTTTTTGTAAAACTTCGTGCTTTAATACCTCAGTTTGGATCGGGAGGGAGAAAAGGAGTGCGAGCAAGCGAGATCGCGACGGAGATCGATCTCCACCTCGTCGCCCTCGCGTTCCTCTCTCGTTCTCATTCCGCGTAAGCAAGCTGGATCCGTCGCAAGAGACGCCGTTGAAGGCGCCAACGCCGGCACCTGCTTCGGCGTCCAATGGTCTCATCCGGTACCGGTCCCCGTCCGCACCGGAACTCAGCCGCGAACCCGTGGATCTCGAGGCCAAGATGAAGAGGGCGCGGCAGGAGTCCATCCCCGACAAGATCCATCGATATCGCGCTGTCGTCCTCGCCGTGACGGTGCCCCTCTTCCTGCTCTCCTTGTTCCTGTTCCTCATGCCTCGCACTCCCCCGACCATCGCCGTTGTCAGGACGAAGCAAAGGCCTGGAGGGTATGCGGGATCTAAGAGCTACGCTGTTATATTTGACGCCGGGAGTTCTGGGAGTCGGGTTCATGTCTACTGCTTCGATGAGAATTTGAATCTCATGCACATAGGGGACGAGTTGGAGCTCTTTGAACAAGTAATGATTAAAATTTCTCTATTTCTCTCTCTTTATGTCATGTGTTTTCTTTAATTTACTGTACTTTTACTATTCTGAGCATTTCAAGCATGAAGTGATCGTTTCAGAGTTGATTTCGTAAACAAAAAATAGATCTAAGATTCGGGGTTCTAGTCTTACATGGATGCACAACATTATGAGAAAAAAAAATGCTGATGAATCAACTATATGTTTCGACTCTGAACTTAACAAATAATGAAACGATTAAAAGTTAGAAAATAAGGGATTGAAGTATAAATTCAAGTATGAAGTAACCTTCAACATGCAACTTTTTTGGACTAACTACTTTTTCAAGAAGAAAAATTAGAAAGTAAGGGATTGAAGTATAACATACAAGTATGAAGCAACCTCCAACATACAACTTTTCTGGACTAATTACTTTCACTCGCAGAGGAAACCAGGTTTGAGTGCTTATGCCGAAGACCCTCAGCAGGCTGCAGATTCACTTGTTCCACTCTTGGAAAAAGCAGAGAGTGTTGTTCCAAAGGAATTGCGAAATAAAACACCTGTCAGAGTTGGGGTACTACTCGCTTCTTTCTACTATAGACAATGCATCAAAATTCAATTATGGACTTACATCTTTCAATAATGCTCTTGAAGGCTACTGCAGGTCTTAGAAATTTGGGAACTGAAACGGCAGAACAAATTTTGCAAGCGGTATAAATACCAGCATTGTTCCTTATTAATAGTAATGCTAATCAGAAAAAGATTTTCAATCATTTTATCCTGACAAGATTTGATTTACTTACATTAAAACTGTCTTCTTGAATTACTTGACTAATTTTAAATTTTATGTTGTCACTTTATTTTGGTTCATTTATACAGGTTAGAGAACTTCTTCAGCACAAAAGCTCACTTAAGTTCCAGCCAGATTGGGTGACTGTTCTTGATGGAACTCAGGAAGGTGCTTTTCAATGGGTATGCCTACTGCAACTTTATCTGTTTATCAAACTTTGTTTTGAGCAGAGATATGCAGCATTATTTCTTTTTGAAAGTTCTCATGTTGGTTTCATGGACACATGGCTTAGTGTTGCAATATATTTTGCAAAATTGTCAAGAACACCTTTAACAGAGATTTATTAGAAATCCTATTTTATGGTTTTACATAGAAACAATAGATAAAGTGTCCTTTGTTTTTTTAATTACACTAGCTAACATTTTATTTTAAGGTCCCAAGCCCGGATAAAGGAGGAGGGTTGCGTTAGGTTGTCTGCCAATGTTAAACTATGACAATTGTTTAATGAATGGATCTATTAAAACAAATGTTATTATTTTGTTAGATGATATACGTGAAGGAGTAAATACTAAACTAGAATTTTGGCAAAAAACACTAGAAGTGAAAGAGTTTAGGCTTAGTAAAGCAGAATATATGGAATTTAAGTTTAACAATTTTATTTTAGACGTAATGGGACAATTATTAAGATAAGAGATGACAAGTTGTCTGGAACTGAGAGGTTAAGTATTTAGGATCATTGTTGTAAAATGATAGAGGGATTGAGAGAGATGTTTTACATAGAATATAAACAGAATAATTTAGGATCATTTTTTGCAAAATGATAGAGGAATTGAGGGAGATGCCTTACACAGAATACAAAGCAGGATGGTTGAAATTGAGGTTAGCGTCGGGTGTTTTATGTGATTGTAAAGTACCTCCAAAACTTAAAGGGAAGTTCAACAAATGACAGTTAGACCTGCTATGTTATATGACGCTGAATGTTGGGCTATGACTCGAGCACATGAGTAGAAGATGAAAGTTGTTTAGATGAGGATGTTAAGGTGGATGTGTGGACATATGAGGATGGACAAAATAAGAAATGAGGGGGCGCTTGGTATATATTTGGTAATGAGAATGATAATGGGTTTGATTGAGGGGGAACGAGTTTAGCGATAACCTAGGGGGTGTGGGTTATGAAACTAGGGGTATGAAACTCATATTTTGATTCTGATTCCCGTCTATCAAGCATCAGGAATCGGAATGAAACATATTTCATTCTCATTCCAGCCTCCTAAACCCACCTACCAAACACCCCATGAGAGCATTAGAGAGAAAGTCAGAGTTACATCTATTGAAGAAAAATTCTAAGAGAGACCCGTTTAAGATGGTACGAACATGCACTTAAACAGTCAATAAATGTCCTAGTTAGGGGATGTGAAACTATGACAAATACACACATCAAACGAGGAAAAGGAAGAAAAAAAGACTTTTAGCAACAATAAAATAAGATAATGGATTAATTCATTGAGCATTTATTACAGTTTAACGCTGGTTAGCAATAATAAAATAAGATAAAATTTATTCGAATATAAATGATGATATAATAGAGGATAGAGCGCAATGACATAGAAGGATCCATATAGCCGACTCCATCTAGTGGGATAAGGCTTGATTGATGTTATTGTTGTAGCTAATATTCTATTTGCAAACCAGATCTTTGAAAGTCATGGATGTTTTACTGGCCTTGAGTGGCAATGGCCATTCTGGATATTACAATTATAGCCCGTGACTTCATGGTAGACATTTTAAAACTGTCACAGACTAATTGTAATGCTCATATAGTTTTGCATTACTTGTTTTTCTGAAATATATGGAAAAATGTTTGAAATATATATAAATTTGGTATTAACGGTTCATTTACTTGTGTGGAAGATATGCTGGGTGGCGGGGAAGTGCTATAAAAGATATACAGATGATAGAGCTCCATTTGATATACAAATAATAGAGTTCCATATGCAATTTTATTATTCTTTCTCTCCCTCACCCTTACTTTCTGCCCAAGTAAATGGACCCCTTATTTACCTTCTTGTACGTTTTTACTTATCTTACTCAACAATTTACATCAAGGATTATGTAAGATATTGTAGTGTCAAAAGCTTTAACTGACGCGGATTTTTTAATTTTCTATATTTGGAGTATCTATCCAAAAATAATTACAGATTAACTGTAAACATTGAACAGGTCCTTTATGATAGCTTTCTCATTTCATAATGATATAGTTTAATGGTAAGTATAGATGTGGATTAACAAGATATTAAATAGTTATATAGATTTTAACTACTCAAACATGTAACCTTCTTTCATTCTATTACCTCAAATTTTCTTGTACTCTATCTTATAGCATGTTTGACAGTACCAACTCTGTCTAGTCATACAAGGTCAACATTGTTGATGCCTTGACTTCCATCTAATATTGTTCTCCTTTTTGACATATATGGTTTTTTTATGTCTTACAAAAGAAATGATTTTTTTAGGTGACAATTAATTATCTATTAGGAAGACTTGGAAAATCTTATGCAAGTACAGTTGGAGTAGTCGACTTAGGAGGTGGGTCTGTTCAAATGGCTTATGCCATTTCAGAAGGGGATGATGAAAAGGCTCCAAAAGTCTTGGATGGAGAGGATTCGTACGTACAGAAATTGTTTCTTAAAGGAACTCAATACTACTTGTATGTCCACAGGTATGGTCATTTCTTTTAATTGTCAGAATTGATTTTCTCTGTGATGTTACAGAGTTAAACCAGTGGTGATTCTGAACTAATTGTGCATTTAAAATCTTAGGTCGTCATAGATGTGTTGTAGGTTAAATTAACTCAACGTCTCCCTTGCAGTTATCTGCACTTTGGTCTATTGGCAGCTCGTGCTGAGATTCTGAAAGTCACTGATGAGGGCAACAACTGCATATTGGGTGGCTACCATGGTATATTATGTACACATAATTAACATTGTATATTCTAGTCTGTTTATTCTCCCTTTTCCTCCACTTATATTTTGGAAGTAATTTAATGGTTATTTTAAAAATGATTTCCCCAGCTAGAACAGCTAACCTTGGACTTGGAGCATCATAATACATTATTTTGAAGCATTTTTTCTACTTGTCTTCTATGTTTTCCATTGAGCAAAGCACAATCCAGTGAACTAATTTTGCCATGACATGTTTCCTCTCAATCATAGAAAAGACCATGTTACTTTTGCACTCTCCCGTGATTAGAAATTATTCTAAAACTCATGAATGGGGCTTCATTGAGAATACCACTTCTATGTTTGAATTCTGAAATGTTTTTTTTTTGGGTAGAGACAGCTATATGTTGACGGTTTCGTAAGTGCAAAGGATAGTCATTAAGGAATAAAATATCGATCCCTTAGGAATTGGTTAGCATGCACTAGAGATGTCACAAAGTGAATTATCTAAACTATCGATAGGGTTGATGGTTTGTGAATTAAAAGACAAGTGAGAGCTGAGAGATCTAGAGTAAGAGTTGTTAGGAAGTCATTCTTGGGAAGGAAGTTCTAGGATGTCAGTTTTATTGTCATGCTCCTTAATGTAATATGGATCGCTAATTCCTTATCCTCGAAATTTATGCCTCATAAGAAACCTAAGTAAATACCAATGCCTCTCATCGGAGTGTTTTCCCGTTGGTACCCAAAACTATTAAGTAAGAAGGGTAATCATAGAATGTTTGGTTTAATGGTTATCCTTTGTCACCTAGGGACCCCCGGTCATACAATCTAAATCATACTAATTACCTTCTAGTATGGAATTGGGAAAAACCCTTTAAGCACAAATTAAAGTCTCCCTTGTATGGATTTGGCCTCCATTTCGAGGGAATGCTTGATGTCTGGTTTAATGGTTATCGTCTGTCACTAGGGGACCCCGGTCATACAATCTCGGTCATACATCTCGAGGATTCCCGCTACGTTGTTACTAATCCATATATTTGTTCAATTAAACAGCACCAATTAGCAATAGGGATTCACACATGCATTTAATCAAAACAGAACTAAGCACAAACATATCATTAAAATAAGGAAATGACATATCCACAGAGTTTTACATCCCTTGTGTTCATCGTTCAATTTCGCTCCTTTTCGCGTCTTGTCAATAAAAACACAAAAGGATCTAATCTCCGAACAAGCAAGTAGTTATGCTGATAAGATAATGGAAAAGAGTGTGATAGCGTAAATCATAAACAAGGAATACATATAAATGTGTGTCATTAAAGGTCTAAATGCATGTATAACCTACACACATCACACCTCAGACTTAAACCTTTGTTTGTCCTTAAGAAAAAAATCTACAATCTAAACTCATGTACCAATGTAGTGCAGCATAATCCCTAGTGACTTAATTTAACTCTATCAAATAGCATCATTGATGAGCCTGATATCAAAGTGATTTAAGTGTGGTCTAAGAATTAGTTCTCCGTGCTGGGTGCAATGAATGACCAAAGTTTTTCAAGTTTCAATCTTCATGCCTAGTCAAGTTGTCATTTAACTGATTTCCTTGTAATCCCGACGATAAGCAACCCACCACACGCTTGGTTCATCCCTCTCAAACTACCCAAGGTCTCAAAAGCGTACTCGAAATCAATAGAATCATAGCATTTATTTCCCCTGTAACCTAACTAGGGTTCAAAAGGATAAATTGTTAGATTTCACTCATCATCACCAAGGAAGCCAACGTTAGCTGTTCAATTCATTAAGCTGGTCAGTATATTCATGTCCATATTTCTCTACATGATTCCTATCCCTTACCTGACCTACTAAACATTAACCAACCTACGACCTGAATTTCCATAGGCTATGTATTATAAACCAATTGATGCTGGATGTTTTATTGGATTAACAATCCTTCTGCAGAATGTGAATGTGTGGTTCACATAAAGCTATAATTTGAGATTATTTTGGTTGTGGATTTTGTACTCTGATTTGCAGTTGCCAACTTGTCATAATTAAGTCACCAAAACTCGAAAATCATATCCATTGATAAGCTATATAAACCTGTCACATTGATTACATCTCCATGGTTACTACATCTTCAGTAGCCTAAGCCCTTTTTATCACATCTATACAAGTTCCATTTTTTGTCACTTGAAAGGGTCATACAAATATGGTGATAAGACATACAAAGTATCTGCCTCATCGTCCGGTGCCAGCTTTTCCAAATGCAGGGACGATGCAATTAAGGCTCTTAAGAACAATGAACCAGCCTGCACGCACATGAAGTGTACGTTTGGTGGCATCTGGAATGGTGGAGGTGGAGATGGCCAGAAAAATTTATTTGTAGCATCTTTCTTCTTTGACCGCGCTGCCGAGGTAACACCCTTACCCAATGCTTTTCTTACAGCCCAAATGCATACACAGCTTGTCCTCCACAAGTTCATATCTTCGTCTCGTCCTGGTCAGGTTGGTTTTATAGATCGCGACAAGCCAATGAGTAATGCTAAACCTGCAGACTTCGAGGAGGCCGCGACGCGCGCTTGCCAGTTGAACATTGAGGATGCAAAGGCAGCCTTTCCTCTTGTTCAAGCCGACAACCTTCCCTATCTATGCATGGATCTCGCCTACCAGTACGCCTTGCTAGTAGATGGGTTTGGTACGCGCATTTAACAACCATCGGCAATTGTTGTTTCCTAATGGTTCCACAATATGTTCTTAACTCATATTTCTTATTACCGCAGGCATAGATCCACAGCATGATATTACACTGGTTAAGCAGGTCCCATACGGTGATGCTGCAGTTGAGGCGGCATGGCCGCTCGGCAGTGCTATCGAAGTAGCATCATCATCATAAGCTTATGGGATAATTTCAAGTAAGTTATTGACCTCAAATTGCAGGAAGGAGTTTTGGGGATATAAATCACATTCTTTTTATATTTTTATTGTTGCATCAAGATTCATTAGCTTATGATGGTGACTTAATAAAAGATATATAGATCTTCGGTTTATAGATTTTCTTGTCGAACTACCGCATTCAAATTGTATGAATTTTATTGTTGATTTGCCATTAACGAACCCATTCATCTATTTAATTCTTAAAAAATTATATATATAATAATCATTATTATCGAAGTGATTCATAGTTTGCAGTGAATTTTAGTAATGATCTTCAATTTTTTTGTTTCTTTAATATCTAGAGACTTTTGTTGAAGGATACAAAATATAAAAAGTTCCTTTCTACAAGTTGGACAATTATATATATATATATATATAAGAATTTTATTCTGTACATCCGTCTGTGCGCGACACACGTGGGCAAGTGCGATGGAATGTGCCTTCAAGTGCATGGAAGACGCCTTTTTGTGCATCCTGAAGGCGCCTTCCATGCACTTGAAAGCGCATTCCATTGCACTTGAGTACTGTGTATAGATATATAATTTGACTTCTCAATGAATTAGAAATTACTTCTAGGATTCATATTATTATATTTATAATAATTAAGTTCTTAAGTTAAATTTTTTAAATTTTAAATTTATCATATTAATTTATGATTTATTTAATTGATGATATTAAACTTTCATAATTAGTTCCAAAAATCTTATAGTACACAAATCTGTTGATGTACTTTGCCTTTCAGTTGTTAACAGAAATTGCTGGAGCTTCTCTTCCTAGTTGCTTGTATGTTAGGGTCCGTTTACTTGAGAGGAAGAGGAGTTATGTTTGTGAATTGAAATTTCTCTCTGCGAACACTTTTTCACTAAAAAAGTATTTGTCAAGTCCTCCCTCATCGATGATGGTAAACACAAACTCATAAGGGAATGATACTACTACAAACTGCGACACGTTTTATTGTCCGAAATCCTTTTCATGTCAACAACTCGATGGGGAAACATTAAACCAACAAAATTTACACTCATCGCACACCGTTAAATGCGTCATACCCATTTCGGTTCATCGAACCAATTTACAGCCTCCTTTCTGATCCAATGAACCAGACATCACTCTCAAACCAAATCGAACCGGGCGGTCCATGCTCACGTCGCGGTCGAAAATCTCCGACACGAGTCAGTCGCGCCACGTGGTTCACGTGGGCGTTCCAGATCGCCAGCTCGGCGTGGAATCTTTTGCAGATAGAGAGGTCCGCCGAACCGATAGACTCCTTCCGCCACGTGTCGCGGTTGGTCGACTTGGGGTTGGTCGGCCTTGGATTATGCACTCCGTGACATCACACTGATAGCGACACGTTCACCGCATCCATACCTGTTTTGACCACTGAACCGAACCGGGCTTTGACCCGTCCGATTCGGCACGTTTACAACGAAGCTTCCTTCCCGGCTTCCTCACATTCGCCACGTGTCGTTTTCTTGCGAAGCAAGATCCACGTTCCAACGACGCTAGATTTCGCCCTCGTCGCCGCTTTATATCTACTCCGCTCTCGCCTGCTTTCTTCGCCGTCGAATTCAGCGGAAAAAAAAGAGAGGAGAACAGGAGAAGACTAGAGACTTCAATTAAGAGAAGAAATGGGAGTGGTAGCGAGGAGGAGAGACGCGGAGGCGGAACTGAACCTGCCGCCGGGGTTCCGCTTCCACCCGACGGACGAGGAGCTCGTCGTGCACTACCTCTGCAGGAAGACAGCCAGCCAGCGACTGCCAGTGCCGATCATCGCGGAGGTTGACCTCTATAAGTACAACCCGTGGGATCTTCCAGGTAGGAGCTCAATTAAAAATCCCATTTTGATGGCAATTTTCTTGCGTTTTGCTTTCGATTTGTGCTAATTGATGGCGGCGATGAGCAGAGAAGGCGCTGTTCGGGCAGCGGGAGTGGTACTTTTTCACGCCGAGGGACCGGAAGTACCCGAATGGGTCGCGGCCGAACCGGGCCGCCAGGAGCGGGTACTGGAAGGCGACGGGCGCCGACAAGCCGGTGGCGGCGCCAGGGACAGGCAAGGCGGTGGCGATCAAGAAGGCCCTGGTATTCTACCACGGCAAGGCGCCGCGGGGCGTCAAGACGGACTGGATCATGCACGAGTACCGGCTCGCCGACTCGAATCGCTCTCCGACCAAGAAGGGCGGCGGCGGCGGCGGCGGCGGTCTGCGAGTAAGTCACCACGCCATCATAAAAATCAAATTTTGACTCCAATTCTCTCGGGAAAATACAATTTCGAAATAGCTAAACTAAGGATCGCTCTTGAATCTTGATTACAGTTGGACGATTGGGTGCTGTGCCGGCTGTACAACAAGAAGAACAGCTGGGAGAAGATGCAGACCCCCAAAACCGAGGCCGCCGCGGAGTCATCGGAGACCAACTCCGACAGCCTTCGGACACCAGAATCCGACATCGAGCACGACGGCTTCCCTCCCGTCCTCGACGATCTAATCCAATTTCGCCCGTCCGAAGTCCGCAGTGGATTCGATCAATATCTGCCGCTGGACGAGAAGCAGCTCAAGGAGGAGACCGACTGGATGTTCCTGGACGACTTACACACTCCGTTCTCCGGCATCGAATCCATCGATGTGCTGAACCAGTCAGACTCCTTCTTCCCGTCGATCTTCTCTCCGTCGTCGAAGTCGAGCTTGCCTCCATTTTGATATGAAATGGGTGGTAAGAAACAGAGGACTCTGTTTTGTGTATAGATTATAAGCGTAGGGTAGGAGCTTAGGAAAGAGAGGAAGAGCAAAAGGGAAAGTGTAATGGAGCATTCGTTTTTGTTTTCCACCATTGTTTTTAGAATTTATAGTCTTATATTTTAATTAATGTATGCTGAAATATTAGGGATGCTGATTAGTGATAATTTTGTTTTATATTTTAATTAGTGATAATTTTGTAATATGCAACTCATTCGAGTGACGAGCCTAAGCCATAACTCGCCCTAATACGAATCAACACGATCGAGCCATAACGCTACGAATTATATCATGGCCTCTTTAGCCCGAGCCTATTGAGGTCACTTCTCTTAATGAGAAACAAGAAACTTGCTTAATTTTTGTTGGGGAATCAATGGCTTCCGGTTGATGATTTAGATTTGATAGGTATGCATCATGAATATATTTTTGTTTTATGCATATACAACGAAGAATTAAGCCAGAACGTACCACAGTCGAGGAGCTTCAAAACGGTCCATCCCATTTTTTATTTTAGAAGAACTACGACATTAATGACTGATATTTCTAACACCATACTTTTTTTTAGCTTATTGATAGTATAGTTTAAGTTAGGTGTTTCCTATGTTTTGATATATGCATTTTGTATAAATTTGGATAGTGCATGTTCCAGCGAAGAACTATGTGGACAGCCGGAATCGATGAGGCAACCGAATGAGACAGGGTGGAAGATGATAAGGAAGAGTCCTGCGAGATGAACACGAGCGTTAAAGAAACCCACCGGAAGAATTTCGGCGGAAACCCCTCCGGCGCTCAAGTCAGAAAGAGATGATGGCGTTTTTGAAAGAAGGAAAGTGTGGAAAGAAGATCCTTTACCTAGGGTTTCTTCTCCTTTTTATAAGCGGCGTCTGTCTTGTTTCCCACGATTATGACTGACCTGACATCTTTGGGACGTGCGCCGTCAGTTGTTCCTGCATTTATGATCGTGTCATAAAGAGAGAATATTCTCTACATTTATTTTCCTAAATTGCCTTTTCAATGATTTTATATTGTTGCAATAATTGCTTTCTGAGATAGTAGGATCTCTCCCCCTTGTTATCATTAATCTTCGTCGGAATTCCCGGGGGAGTAAATTATAGATTACTGGGGTTCACAGTTATAATCGATGAGCTCGATCTTGACCATTGTTTGCCCGAGATGACTTCGGGACTTCGTATTCCCGAGGTGATCTCGGGATCTTGTATGCCCGAGGTGACCTTAGGCAAGAGTACACTAACGGGCCTCCTTCTGGACATGTGCCTTGTCAGATAAACTTCGTCTCTTAATACCCGAATCAGTGCACATGAAATTGATGAAGATTATAGTCAATGGGATTGAATCGCAAACTTGATGATGACCATGGCGATCATGCTTGGTAACTCGATCAACAAGAAGTGATGGAGCTTTGGAATAGTTAAAGGACTATGGACATGGAGCACTGATTGAGCGGTTGTAAAGATCATGTTCTCAATGGTTTACTATAGTATTGGAGAAACTTAAGAAGTAAGTGTAAGAGAGTCCGAGTTCAAAGTGCAACTGATTGATCGATGAATTCAAGTGTAAGAG
>JBBPFQ010338198.1:0-29203 GCA_037974815.1 Kaempferia elegans | reverse complement strand
CGCGACGAGCCGTTCGCATCGGGATAAGTGTTGACCACGCTGGGGGCGCCGGGCGCCCGGGACTGTTCCGAAGATAAACTTTGTCAGGGCTATAAATAGAGTTCTGTTTCTTCAGTTCTATTTATTGCTTTCATTTCAAACACTGTATTGGAGCTGTAGAGTTTCTTTTGTACTTCAAAGATCTATAAGAGCTGCTTCTCCGCCTTAAGTAAAGGAGATTTTCTTTAGTGCGCTTCCACTGCCTTGGAGTAGCGATCCTCTAATAGCGATCCAAGTAAATTCTAGTGTCGCCTCTTACTTTTAGTATTTCTGTTTTAATTTAATCTTAGTATTTGGTTTAATTTAATTGTGCACGAGAAAGGTTTGTTTTCATTTTCAATTTTAAATCAACTCCTCTAACCGGCCCACAAGGATCCTACATATACTAATGAAGGAGGGAGACGTTCTTGAACCTCCGAACATGCTCCTCGGGATCATTGTTATTGTATTCTCCTATGAGTACTTTTTGTGTAATCCCCCAGTTATTTATGAAAGCTTTCTGCCTTAATCTATGTTCATTACTTATATTGTTTGATCAAAAATATACCATGGGTGGAATCAGCCACTCCTCTTGAACCGGTGACAAAGCACATCCATAAGCACCAAAAGTATCCTAATTGTCAAACCATTGCAATGTTGGTACTAAACCTTGCACCATTCTACACGGGAGCAAAGGGCTTTAATTTGAAGAAAGAGCAACTTTCACATTGCTTTACCATTTCCAACTATATTTGAACTAATTATAGCCCTGTTTTTTTTTTCCTTCTATGTTTCTACAAAAAAAAATAAAATAAAATAAAATAAAATAAATCAAGAAAGAACATAACCAACTGACAAAGGAAAACTAAAAGGGACCTAAAATTCAAATGTGGCAGTATACAATTTGTTAGGTATACAGTCAAATCACCAAACAATTATAGCAAGCCCAGTCCCTGATTACTCCTTGCTTGAGCCTCAGCTAGTGAAATAGCCATGGCCATCATCATTTGCTCCTCAAAGCTTTCCGGGATAATATGTCCTGGAGCAATAGCCAAACTTTCTGTTGTAGTCCCAGCTTCAACCGTGCCATCGGAGCCAGCATAGCTGGTTCCTTCTTCCGCCACCAGCGACCAGTGATCAGTCGAACTCTCTCCAAATTCTTCAATTGGCACTTCCCTCCTCTTCTCTAGAGAAACTACAGCAGCATCTTTAACATCCATATTCATATAAGGAGATGAACCTTCATTCATATGTTGATGCTCAGCTAAGGCTGCAGCTGCACAAGCCAACCCACCCGATGGAGATGGTTTCACAATATTTGCTCCGTGGGCACTGCATGGCCCAACTGACATTGATGGTCCAGGCAAGATGCTGTCTGTAGTACCTGAATTCCCTTTAGATGATTGCTCCTGCTCAAAATATACAACCAATAAGTTTGATACCAAAGAGTTTTTTTTCTTTCCTTTTTTTTTTGTATGGCTGTATCAAAACAAGAGAATTAAATAAATGACGATGTATGTATTGTAGAAGCTAATGTAGGCAAGAAGCCTCAAGTAAAACAGGAGATACATTTCACAAGCTCAGGAAATAATATAACATAGAATAGTTATTCACAAATGCATCTGCATAAAGTTGGTCCCCTGTATATCTAAATATTTCTTGAATTCCATGTGCGGATCATATTACCTGAACGGAAAGCCAGATTGCTTCCATTATCATTATGTCCTCAAGATCCAGGTCAAAGTTGTCATCCCTGCATTTCAGAGTAATGAAATGAGAGATGAGAAGAACAAATAGGCTTCATATGACTTGAAAACTAACGTAGATGAAGATAACAACAAATTGTCAGACATGTCATACACACTATGGCATTGCATATTTCAGTTAACCATAAGAATCCAACAACTTAGCTGATTGAAAAATAAAAGTGTAATCAACTTTCTCCAAGAGATACCCAATAAAGAAAAGAAAACATGAAATCGTGATCTAGTAAATTATTTAATATCATTCAGGGACATGACTTCAATGACATACAGCAGAAGTCTAGTTTCTCTATAATTTCAATTATATTAATGCCTTGGTTTCAGTAAATCTTGATGGCAATAATAAAATCTGAACAAAAGATTACATTGCCAATGGAAAGAAGGGAAAAGAATTGATGTTAACATTACCAGGAGAGCAAACACTTACATTGTTACAAACTGTAATCTGAACTAGCTGGATTGGGTACACAAATACTGCACCACCAAATTTTCTGAGATTTATTTCGTGAACCAAATTGATGAATTTTCTATTCCTGAATTGTAGGTTCAGTTAAAACTTTAAGACCTAACTTAATAATTTTATATTCTAAGATGCAAAATAATACAATATGGTTGGATCGTGGTGATAGTGAGGTGAAAGTGAACAAGGGAGAGGGAGGGGGTGAATAACATGTCATAAAACACAATTAGTAGTGGAAAACAATAATAAAAAAAAAAAAGAAACAAGCACAAACCACACATAAATACAAGCGATGTAACGCGATTTGGCAACCCACAGACTCTTAGTCCACAACCTATGATCCTTTAAGTGGATCACTGTCGGAATCATCTATGTTTCCTCCTCTTCAGTAAAATGTCCAAGGTAGAGAAATCTCTTACAAGATTGTCAAGGATAGTTTTAGAGGTTTACGACAGAATTCTACAATTTTATAATAAAGCTCAACAATAGCAATGAAAATAATGAATTAATATCTATTCTTCATGGCCTCTGAATCTTCTTTTCAAGCCTCCTCCACGTAGTGAAATCTTGACCTGATCTTCCCATCTGATCTTTCACTATCAATCGACTGATCCAACTGATTCCAGTGGTTTGCGATTGATTCCTATGATGATTTCTTCATTCAAGATCCATTAATCGACCACCTTGATCAAATCTTACGGCTCACAACCAATTCTTTCAACTTTTCAAATAATAAATGCACTAGTCGACTCAATAGATTGGTCCAAACAGAAACATGGAATATATTAGGTTTCATAATCAATTGCATCAATCGACTATTCATACATTTTAAACTTTTAGTCACCTAGTAAGTTGACTACAACTCATCTGATGACTGAGTTCACCTAAGTTGAGATCTACCTATGCCCGAGTACATTTCCACTCAACTCTCAACTCTCAACTCACCGGCGTTCTGCCATGAGACCTTCTACCATCAATTTCCCGTTAAGTTATCGTCCCTCATATGCGCCTAGCCCTCAATTCCTTTCTTGTATCATCCTTCTCGCTTAGCTTATATAGTGCATCTCCAAAAATCTGCCATCAAACTTTTCGTTCCTCAAATGCACCAAACCTCTTGACTCACTTTCTTGCTATTCTTTTTGCACCACTTGCATATCTTTCAACACAACTACCTTGATGCTCGAGTATCCTATACCACCCTTCTCCAATCTTCAACGAAATTTGTGCCATCAAGTACTCAATATACATATCTAAGTCCACAATCCCTCGAGTGTCCCATACCACCCTTCTCCAATCTTTCACAAAAATTTGAACCATCAGGTACCCAATGTATGTATATCTAAATCCTTGCACACTTGGACTGTTAGACATGCAAATCAAATACAAAAGCATGGCTTATGTTAAACCCTTTACCCAAATATCAAAAATCCATAGTCGCACCAGACCACTGAGGGACTGAAAATTACAATAAATATTCTATTTTAGAAATTAAATTCATATCTAGAGCATCTTGAAAAGAAAATCTACTATTATTTTTCAAAATTGAAAAGAAATGACAGAACAAAACATTTCGTTCTAGATTCCTCTTTTATAATATGATAATGTTGGTTCCTCCCTCACTGTAAACTCTTGAATCTTGATGGCCTCAATGCAACTAAAGAGAGGGAAACAACAATCATGGTAAATAAAAAGATGAAGAAGATGACATTGATGTATCAAGACTTCTTAGTCACTGCTGAATGCTGATTCCACCCTCATTGCCAAGGATGAGGTACAATGAGATACGATGTATTCTTCATTTATTTCAACATCAAGTAGGAAGTTCACTGTTAAATCCTCAATTTCTGAACAAGATTTATTCTTCTACATCATAATCAACTTCAAGTCTCTTCACCCCAATCCTCCTACTTCTATTAGGCATCAGAATATTCATCTTTTTCTTTCTATATTAAGTTGCTTGATTTACAATGAATAATATGATTATTTCCTCATTTATTTCACAGTCAAGTAGGAAGTTCACCGTTGATTCCTGAATTTCTCAACAAGATTTATTCTTCTAGATCATAGTCAACTTCAAGACTCTTCACCCTGATCTACCTATTTCCATTGTGTACAGAATATTAGTTATTTTCTTTATATATGGAGTTGTTTAGTTTGCAAAGAATTAAGTTTAATGGTACAGGCTTCATTGCTAATGGACAAGAGTTTTTTTTTCTACATGGAATGTATTAGATTGTATTGAATCAAACAAAATTTCTCTTGGTGCTTAAGGATTTCAATTGTTCTATGATCATATCTATTCTTACAAAATATTTTGCTACTATGAGCTCTATATAGGACAATATGAAAAAAAAAAACTAAAAACATCAAAATATCTTTTGTTTTTATGTGACTATTTTCTTTGACGGAATCTTATACCCCTAACTAAGATAGTAAACATCCTAATCAATTAGAGATTGCATATGTTTCATTGTTTACCGCTTCTATCATCTTACACCTTGAAGGGGAGCTTTGACGCACTGATAAAACTGCTGCCGTGTGACGTAGAGGTCACGGATTCGAGTCTCGGAAACAACTTCCTGTAAAGCAGGGTAAGGCTACATAGAATAGACCCTTTCCCGGACCCTGTATTGGAGGGAATTTCATGTATCGAGCTGCCCTTTTATTATCATCTTACACCTTGTCGCTCAAACATTTGCTATTTGTATAATTAGTTGTTTATCGCTATATATTTCTTATGCAATTTTTTCTTAGAATGTGAAAATATGCACATCCATCATGTCATTTTAACCAAAATATACTTTTGTTGAAGGACCTTCATCATGCATAGAGGTTATGTTCATACTCATACAGGTGATCCAGATTACAAAATGTAGTAGGTGAAGCAACGGAAAGCAAGAAAACAAGTAAAAAAATCCTACTGTAATATAATAGAAAATTTGATAAATATTAAAAACAAATAAATATTTCTAAGAGTCAAGGTGACAAGGTCTACGACAATATAATTACCATTTCATACCAAATCATTCACAAACTAGATAAAAACTCAATCATCTTAAAGAACAAACATAGAAATGCATAAATGTATTGTAAGAAGTAAATTTCCAACCACAATAACCAGCATGATTGCAACATGCATTCTAAAGTAGTATTACTCATCTATATGGTCCACTCTCTAGATATGTACGATGATATCAACCAATTACTTATTGGCTCAAATTGCATACCAGACATACCTATTCTGCCTTGCGTGTGGAAAGTGCATGCTTGCAAGTGCAGAGCACGAGGCTTGAGATGAACCAAAATTACTTTGCCTTGTGATATTTGAATGGTGAACTGTTTAATAAACAATAAAGATAAATGAAACCGTATAGTTTTCTTTTTAAAAAAAACCAGAATCACAAGTCTAAAGCAGACCAGAAGCAGAGGTATTATTCGTATCATGGTATCCAGCATCTGTTGGAGTCATTATTCTTTTAGATGAATTAATATCTGGTCTCTTCTTTATCCTTTCAGCTTCATCTTGCAACTCTTGCTGCCGAATCCTTATTTGGGCTTCTATTACCTTCTGTTCTTCCTGCATTTAGGCAGCAATCTTGGTAAATAAGATCCATAGAAAGGTAGAATAGAACATTGAAATTCCACAGAAGCAGGGAAACTGAGAAACTTACAGCTTGTTCTACGCCCTTCTCCTCTTTTGTCTTCGCCCCACGATATTCCACAGCATAGTTTGAAGTTTTACAAAAGGGACATCTTCTAAGTCAAGTAGACATTATTTATCCAAATCTCGATTACTTCCATTAAAATATAATCACATAAGTAACAAAATGCAAGTTAGAACCAGACAAAAATTAGCATAAAGGCATAGGATACTGTGTTGGGCGAGCAGAATGTGATGGTTTCATCTGAAGGAAACACTCTGTAGAAGAAACCAACTTGAGAATTTCAACTAAACAAAATACAAGAAAATAAAAACTTAATAATTAATTACATTGTACAGTGAACATAAATTTGCATAGTACCTGTGCATATGCCTTTCATGCAACACCTGGATCGGTTAAGGCTTGGATAATACTGAACACAAAAAATGTACATTTAACAGTCATCCAGATTCCAAGGAAGAAAAAAATACGAGGCCTTCCAGACTAAATTTCTTAAATAGATCACAACAGCAATAAAGTTAAAATTGAATAGCGAAGATACCAGAAAGCAAATGGGGCACTCTTCCAGATTGAAAGAGTGGTCATCGAGACCTGGGTAGCAAGGTGCCAATTTGGACTCAAGAATGAGCTTCCTCAGCTTCTTATGATCGATATCTCTGTGCTGATACAGTCCCTGTGGCCTTGTATACTTCTCATCCACCACTTGCCTCCTTTTCCCAATCTTATTCCCCATCAATCCCGCCACCAAAGGAAGAGATGTTCCCAAACGAATTGAAGCAAACTCCAAAAAATCTCTTTTCTCCTATTATTTCACAAATTCCTCATCCGCCAACATCTCATACAAAAATGAAAAGTCAACGAGAAAAAAATTAGAAACCAATCGGTTGAATTCCCTCGCAGAATCCACCTTTCCACTTCCTGTGCCAAATCACGCTACTCGAATCCCCCAAATCCACACTCCGGAACAATGAAAGAAACCCTTCCGAGACTTGTTCCTATTGCCATGATCCGTATCTCCATCACAAATTACTAATTCCTGCATGCCAAATAACAACTTTTCTATTGGTTACAGACAGAAATCATTCTTGAAGCCCTCGAAAAGAAACAAAACCTAATCTCCCACACAAAAACAGCTTCTCTACACCGGCTCATCTCAATTCCCTGATGTATATTACCGATATAAAAACCGAATTAAAAAAAACAAAAGAATAAGGCATACCTTCTGGGTCGGGCAGCGACGGGGAGAGAGAGAGAGGGCGCGCCCGTGCGAGAAAACCTCACACCACGGAGAACAAGGTAGGAAACGAAGGAAGCCGAGACAGGGAGGAAGCGGAAGGATCGGTTCAACACTCGGGGGCCGTACGAAGCGAAGAACTTTTAGAGAACGATTCGATATTTTGGATATCTAATTCAGGAATCAAATCAGCTAATAACAACCATCACAGCAGCAAAGAGAGGAGAAGCTCTCGCGATGCGAGGGCACCAATAACGATAATTCCCGGGAGAGAAGTGAAAAAGTCTTCCAATTTTGTGACGCCATCGAGCTTATCGCTCCTTTCACCGGTTCCCCTGTCTTGTCACACTCTCCACCCAGGGAAGCTATCCGGTGACGAAACCTAAACATGACGTCGAAGGGTGACGTGGCGACGGAACCTCCGAAAGGAGAACAGGGAAGCGTATCTTGCGCAAGACAAGCGATCGGTTTGATCTTTCTCTGTCCTCTCTCTCTCTCTTCCCCTTTTTTTTTTTGTTTTTTCTTTCCGACCACTGTCGCGATTAACACATTAAATTGGTTAACAATATAATATATATTTTTAAACAAAAATCAAAATAGCATCAAAATTAATAGAAAATTAACGCTCCTTCCCCTTCCCACTCGTGAATTTATCTCAAAAATATCCCTATTTAGTAGTTTGTATCCGCTCGATTATTATTTAATTATCTTCATTTAAAATATAATAAATATCATAAAATCCTCATTATTTGATTTACTTATTAAAATATTATTTTAATTAAATTTTTACTTTAAAAAGTAACATTAAAATGATACAAAATTACTGTTCTAGAAGTTAGTAACTATCTTCTCCACATTATAGAAACTAACAAACTTCTGCATATGCTAAAAGCTACATGCTAATTTCTAATTAATCATGATAAAATAATATTCATTTTAAATATAATAAGTATCATGAAATCTTAATTAATTATTTACTCGTTCAAATATTATTTTAACTTGGGTATCACTCAAATAAAAAAATTTAAAATAATATAAAATCACTATTGCAAAACTAGCAACTAGTTCTATAATGTGTAAGAGCTAGTAAACTAGCATATAACTAACATATAATTGTAAAAAAATTAAAATGATACACAACGTGAATGACGTAGACATTCATGATTAACTGACCGATTGACTAATTTCCTTCCTTTTAGCGGGTTAATTGGCTCAAAGAAAAACATAGGAGAGAAAAGAAATAATATGGGTCAGTCAATCATGGATGTCCACATCATTCACATTGTGTTCACGTTATATTTTTCACATTGTATATCATTACTCTTGTAAAAAATAATTGTTAGTTTCTTTACCGTTAACAAATGATCGAATAAATTTTTTTTAAAGCTAATTACTAGCTTTTGCATAGTTGAACGATAATAGTATTTTAGATAGATATCTTTAAATGGAATGCTCATTTAACTTTAATAAAAAATGGGACGTCCCTCTTATGAAAACATAAAAGATAGGTGCTCATTTAATTTTTGCCCTATACTTTTTGCATTGTTTTTTATAAAAATAAACAAATCAAATAAGAGTATACTCCAAAATAAAAGAGTACAGATACTTAATGAAAATAAAATAAAATACTACTACAAATAAAAGAAATAAAACTAATTAAGGTGCTACATTTGGCTCGCACAACAAAATCAAATAAAAATAACATATATACTCCTATAAAATAAATAAATGAAAGAAAAACGATCACTTTTCTTTAATTTGATTCATAAAATATACTAAAGTGAGTATATCCTTTAATTATTAAAGGAGCGATTCTTTTTAATTAAAAACTAGCGTCGACTGTGTGATCTATTTGATTTTCGTCATTCTTTTTCACGGAAGCATAGGTATTGACAGAGTTAGATTGTTAGATCTATTTGAAAGTAATATATCATCCTAGTAACAGAAACAACTGCCACAAGAGTTCGATAAGAAGGTTTATGCTATCAATTAACTCTTCCCATTCTAATTCAAGCAACAAGAAATTCATTCATCATTTGAAGCTCAAGATTGTCATTGGTAGCAATAAAAAAAAGTGTGCCCAATCATGTTTAAAGGGATTGTGCATAGTAGTAAAAAGTGGAATCTGCTACTCTAATGGTCCCACATGGTCAGTCTCACGATTATATGTGAGGAGGTAAATTGAAAAGTTATAGTTGCCGAGAAGACTTTTAAAGGGATTGTACATAATAGGGTAAGTTTTCACTCGACAAAGAATTATTCCTAAAACTCTCGTCTCACGTGCCTTTTTCTGTAATCCAATACAACATCAAATCTATGTAGAATAGACAGCAGAACACCTATGGTAGATCCAAGAGAATGTTCCATGACTAAGAGAATACCCAACCAAAAGATGTGGGCATAAACATGGAACCACCACGTTAGCGACTTTCTCACGATTGTCCCTACGCCATTGAGAGGGAGTACTGCAGGATCTCAGTTGATAAGGGATTGGGTAGGGGTCCTAAGAGACGGTGAAACTCTCTGCAGTGATTTGATCCTATAAAAAATGTGGAACCGCCACGTTTGCGGCTCCCTCATGACTGCCCCACGCCATTGAGAGAGAGTACTACATGATCCAAGGGCTTGGGTGGGGGTCCTCAGAGGCGGTGAAACCCTCTGCAATGATTCGACTCCCGGACCTTCCAGTCATAGTCCCAAGTACTTACCAACTGAGTTAGCCCCGGGCATAAAGATTTTATTTCATGTGGTTGCAGTACTACTTGCATGCATAGTTTAACAAGAATTTATATAACTTCCATGAATTTCTGAATCTTAGGTCCTAAATATCAAAAAAGACACTTGAAATCCCTCATAACCATATCCTCAATTGTTTAAACAATATATCTATCGTTCATGGAATACCCATGAAGCGTAAGGGAAGGGGATGGAAGAGCAATACAAGTTCACTAGTACAATTCCAAAAGCGCAATCTAAAGGAAGAAAGCTAAGGTAGCATCTAAATAATAATAGAGCCTTGGAAGGAAATCCTGCAGGATATCCATAAATTATCTCCACTTCCAGGTGCTATAACTGTGTCATTGATCATCGCCTATACTCAAGCCTGGTCAGACAAACACAACGAGGAGGATAAATGTGGAGTGATAGAATCACAGTGCAGTTCTCTTGCAGAGAAGTCGAGCGACACAACTTTGGTGTATGCTATAATGCAATGCCTGGCAATGGAGAATTGCCCTGTGATTCGTTCCCCAATGATAATTGCTCCTCATTAACAACTTAAAATGTCAAACTCTGAAGAGGTTTGTCTATTAGAAAACCAGTAAGTAGTGTAGTGCTTCTTTTTATTATTCTGAGATGGAAGTAATATCATACCAGAGTGGTTCTATGTTTCTGCATTACTCTCAAGCATGGTTGAGTAGTTGTATCTTATGTCTGATACTTCACCTATGATAATTATATGTAGTAAAATAAAGTCCACATTAGTGCATCAATCAAATTACAGCTAGTTTTAACATGGAATTTGTTCGCATATATAATTTCATAATGAAAGAAACAAGATATGTGCATGCAAAGACATTCATACTTTAAAGATAGTTAATATGTTTTGGCCATAGATGAGAAAAAAAAGCTAATAAGTAGGATTTCTAAATGTTGATTTCCTAATTTCTCTGGCCATCTAACTAATTAACCAGATAGTTAATATGTTTTGGCCATATATGAGAAAAAAAGCTAATAAGTAGGATTTCTAAATGTTGATTTCCTAATTTCTCTAGCCATCTAACTAATTAACCAGATAGTTAATCTTCTGTTGACTACATGATGCAATATTTATATCTGATTTCAGTTGCCTACTCAAGGTCATTCTATTGTAGGTTAAAAAAGAATCACCCTTCATTCTTCCTTACAAATGAACAAAGAGCTATTTATACGGATATTTAGCATGGGCACTTTATGCAACATTGGTGAAATTTTCAAGTTAAACATATAATGGACAAGGGGAAATTTGCACTTATTGTTCGATGAGAAGGTTACTGCTCACCTTGTGTACAGCTTATAAGAGAACTCTGGTTGAGAGTACTCGAGACCATGAAACCATGTACAAAGAGATATGTTAGCGCTATTATAGAGACTCTTGAATGCTGACAGTCATGCCTTTGTGGTCGAGATCCTAAATTGCTTACACGCTGACAAAATTTTACTAGACTGTGATTTTCTCATGTCCATGAAAAGCTTCAAACCAGGGTAAGAGTAGAAATACAAAATTTTCCAACATTCATCTTCTATGATGGCCTGATCCAGCATCCACTTGGGTCACAGTTGCCAGGATATATGACGCCATTCAACTCACTGTCAAACTATGCAAAAGCTCCTTAACTATCAAATTATCCGACTCGACCAATGTAGTAGTAATTGTCTTCTGCCACTCACCAGAGCCCATAACATTTGCCTTCACCAAATTAGTCAAAGCTGACCCAACCAAACTCCAATTCTCCTCTCCATTCAGCAATTTCTCCAAAAATTTCCACAAATTCACTGGGTAAGGTTTATACCCTTTGAACAACATCTCATCCATAACCATCCTTGCCCTTCGGATTTGTCCAGCATCACATAGACCCTTGAATAAAGTCCGGTAAGATACAACATCAGCAGGGCATCCCCTTCTTGGCATATCATCAAAAAGCTCACTTGCATCCATCCACTTACCTGCCTCACAAAGTCCAGAAATGATTATGTTGTAACTCACGACATCTGGCTTGCATCCTTGTTTCACCATCTCATTTAGAGTCTCATAGGCGGCATCAAAGTCCTTCTCATCTTTGCAGAACCCACTGAGAATTGCATTGTAAGTCACAACATCCGGCTTTAACCCAAGTCGCTTCATTTCCTCCAGAATATCAACCACCTCTCCTTTCCTGCTCGCTTCAAAGAGAAAACGAATCAGGGTAGAATAGGCAGTGGAGTCCAATTTCAAATTAGTGTCTAAAAGCATCTCTTCTTTTAGCTGAAGTGCGAGGTCCAAGTTGCCATCTTTACAGAGACCTTTGAGCAGAGACTTGTATACACAAGCATTGGGCTTCACGTTGTATTGCTTCACCATCGTCTCTTTTAGCCTAAAAGCGTCATCCAGCATTGAATTGGCACAGAGTCCGGATACCAGAGTGGCAAAGGTGAAAGCAGTCGGATCGATCCCTCTCGCCCGCATATCGTCAAACAACTCCCATGCTCCTGGAAGAGAGCCTGAAGCTATACGGGCGCGGATCAGTACGTTGTATGTGCACGCGTCGGGGGTCAAACGGTAGTCATCGAGGCCACGGAGCAAAGAATTGGCACCCTCTAGGTCGCCGCAAGAGATGGTGGCGTGGAGGAGGGTGTTGAAGGACCGAATGGTCCGGAGGCAGCGGAAGGAAGGGATGCGCTCGAAGGTGCGGCGTGCTTCGGAAGGCATGCGGGCTCGGCCGTAGAAGGAGATGATACGGCAGAAGAGGACTTCCTTGGCGACAAAGCGGGTCTCCAAACTCATCTGGCCGAGGACATCCTCCATCTCCGTGAACATGCGGCCCTTGCCGAGCTTGCAGATGATAAGGTCGTAGGATCGCGCGCTGCGGCTGAAGGTCTTCGAGGGAGACGGGACAGGGTTGCGGAATAGCTGGAGGGCGAGATGAGGATTCGCCTCGAGGCGAATAAGGGAGGTGAGGCGGAAAGGCGTCACCTTGGTAGCCTTCTCCATCGAATGGAGCTGATGACCGGGTACCCGAACCAAAGCGGCGGCAAATAGGATGGCAATTTCCTCCCTATATCAATTGTCTGCATGTCTACACTCTCAAATGCCTGATTCTGAAATAAATGTCATGCTGTAACTTACAACATCCAACCTGATCTCGGTTTGTTTGTTCCTGCCTGTACAGGCAGTACAGGAACATGACACAAATTCATCGGTGGGGCCTATCAAAAAGTGAATGCATGGCAACCCACTGTGTCACGTTCCTGCACTACCTGTGCAGGCAGGGTCGAACGAACCCCTGATCTCTGTCTCACCATCTAGCACGGGTCATTAGTAGTTTCCTTAATTTACTTTGTCCTAAATAGATTGATGGAGACGCTCAGCGAGTGAATCCCTTTTGCACAAGTAGACGATATCAAAGTCTGTGTTGAGAGAGAGCCCTCTGAGCCGAGAATGGGCGTTCAGTGCCCCTTGCTGAGTTTCGAGACCTGGGAGGATACAAATGGGCCGTTAAATGGGCTTTAACTATGAAGATCGATTAGAGCAGAAGTTGCTTCCGTTGGTCAAGCTATGAATTCAGAAAGAGCGACTTCGTCTGGTCTACAATGGCCGCGAAATGATGGTGGGGTCCATGGAGAATGGTGGGTGGGGAATGCTTCGTGGATCCTCCGGCACGTGCCGTTGTTGGAAGCATTTGATTCTGAAAGTGTTTCCATTGGACAGCCGGAGAAGAGAGGGAAGACTGAAGAGACGGAAGGACAAGCAACGTCCTCGGATTAAAAAAAAAGCTGATTAAGCAGGTCGATTAACATTAAATCTTAAGTCATCTATTTAATCTTATAAAAAAAAAATTTATTAATCTTTAAAATAAATAAAAAAAATTTTAAAAAATCAATAATATACCATAATTTGAACTCTAAATCTTTAATTTACTATAGGGCGATATAACAGACACGTTGCTTTTGGATGTCTTTCTCGAATTAAATACATTACCTTAGAAGATTTAACTAAGATAGTAGAAATTTATCAAACACAACTGTCTTCTGTTTAAAAAATATTTTATTTTTCTTCTAAAAATATCCATATATCGTAAAAAAAATATATCAAAATTATATAACATCCATATTATAATAATTTTAATCAAAATTAAACTAACTAAAATATTTTTGGAGTGGCTTTAATATAGAATATTTTGGAGGGTTGTTTAATATTGAATTAATTTTCACTAATTATTATAAATGTAATAGTTTTTATTAATACTACAGTAGAGAAAGGCACATTTAGAGGCACTTTCAGTACGTGCTGCATTAAAAAAACATTATCATTGTGATGGTCGAATTTTGAAGCGAACATCAATGTAGTGCTGTAAAGAAAAATACTTATGGTGCTATATATATTTTAAATATCAATACCTTGTTTTTCAAAATACAATATCACAATGATACTGATTTGAATATGAAGTAAAGTACTACATAAATTATGGGATGGTAAGTCTATCCAAATTAATAAGGATTAGGAGAGGTTACGTGGATAAAATTGTGGAACTGTTAAAAATTTAGTAAGTTTAAAATCCGACTCCTGACTTCTTTTTGAGATTTAGGGCTCTCAGCATTCTCTTGGAACTCCAGGGTATCCTATCGGAGAGCCCGATTCTTGACTTCTTCTCGGAATTTAGGGCTCTTTGAGTCCTCTCGAGACTCAGGGGTATCTTCTCAGATCGCTCAACTCCTGAATTCTTCTCAGGATTTAGAGCTCTCAACGTCATCTCAGAACTCCTGGGTATCCTATCAGGGTGCCCAGCTCTCAACGTTTTCTTGGGATTTAGAGCTCTCAACGTCCTCTCAGGACTCCTGGATATCCTTTCGGGCGCCTGACTCCTGACTTCTTCTCGAGATTTAGAGCTCTCAACATCCCCTTGGGACTCCTTTTAACCTCTTCAGGCGTCTGACTCCTGACTTCTTCTCGGGGTTTAGGGCTCTCAATGTTTTTTTGGGATTCCTGGATGTCTTCTAAGGAAGAAAGAATAACCTGAAATATAAAAAAAGAAGAAAAATTGATTATCTCAGAAAAAAGATAAAAACACGATTATATCCTACCACAAATAAGGAATAATTAGTATGAATATCGGAATAAAAAAAAGGAAGAGCTTGCTAACCTTTTATTTTAGGAAAAAAGGTGATAACCTGACTAAATCTCACATTATTTAATGAATTAAATAATAACCACGTAGGAGGAAGAGGTTAGTAATTTCTCTATAAAAGGGGATTTTCATCACCTTCTAGGTATACGTATGGACACTCTACTATACATACAAACAACCCTAATTAATTTCCTTTATCTTCTAACTTGAGTGTCGAAGTGGCTGCGGCGGAGACTCTCAGTTGTCATCCTAACTCTTTTTTTTTAAGTAGTTGATTTTCCTCTATGTAGGTTCAAGATCTTTCCATTATCCCTTCGTACCATGCCACGATTGGAAAATAACTTGGTTCTTGACCAAGGCCAACCCTACATTTTAAAGGGTCTAGTGAAAAAAAAATAAACAAAAAAAAACCTTGTATTCAAGGAAGAAATTTTCATCTAAATTGAAGGGTTTAAACGCGTGCACTACCATGTAGTATCGGTGGACGACGATGTGATGGCTGTTGATCCCGTCTGGAAGTGACGAGTAGTGGACTATCGATGAGCTAGCTGGATTGCGGACCAAGTCACCATGACCCTGAGGGAGGAGAGGGGTGAGTGGTCTTCTAGGTTAACTAAGTCGCTAGAGCCCTAAAAAAGAGTCGAGAACAAGAAGTCGAGAACTCCATAAAGTCTCTGATCAACAATACATACAAAGTTACATACAAAGTTGCTAGAACATAAAGATTGGATTTAAAATATACCAAGCCCGTAAGGGCAGCCTAGAGGCATCGATACGAAACTGGAGGACTAGAGGTGGCACGGAACCGAAAGTGACAAAACCTAACTGAAGGCGATAACACGAAGCCGGAGGATGCGACACAGAGCAAGAGGATGACATGGAGCCGAAGGATGGCATGGAGTCACGTGTCCTCACATCCACTCATCGCATCAGCGGTTACGCGATGATGCAATGACGACCGCACTAGACGATGCCTGTCGGCGTGGGCGAAGAGTTTGAGGGTGAGTACAAGTGGGTTCCAGAAGATTAGGATTTAGTGAGATAGAAATAAGAAAAAAACTCATGGAGGAGAAAGGAAATCTAGTGTGTATTTTTCTCTTTTTTTTGGCACTTTTATTAAAGAACAACAAAATTTTTAATTAGACCATTTTAAAAATCCTAAGTTTTCCCTACCTTGACAACTCCTAAGTTGACTATATTCTTAACCAACTCATCGACGAATCATCATGTGACGTTCACGGACATAATCAAATACTATTTTTTTAAATGTAATACTACAATGATAATATTCTTTGAATACAACATTAGAGTGGTCAGCGAAAGAGATAAATTGATAAACAAATACACTTTTTTAAAAAATCTTAAAGTTAGGTGTTATTTTTAAGAATTTTGCAACTTTAAAAACTGGTAAAATGCTGTTAATACTGTTCTACGTTTATATCAATTTTTGGCTAAAATATTTTTTAATTAATTTTGATATTTTAAACCGATATTAAAACTGTTTTTATTGAAAAACAAATACAGTGGTTAGCACTTTTAATTCAAACCGTATTTAATTTTTGAGTATGATGAGCAATTGAGCATATTATTAGTGTGTGAGCAATTTTATCCTGCGTACTTTAAGCATCTCATCTCATCTCATCTCATCTCATCTCATCTCATCTCATCTCGTGTAGATCTAAAAAAATTTCAATTTAAAAAATTTTATATACTATAATCCGATGTTTAAATTTGAGAGACAAAATTTTATTAGTATAATTAAGAATTTAAAAAAATTGAAGCAGCGACCGTTGGTTGCGGGAATAAAATTATTTTAGCATAAAAATAAGATAAGTAAATGTTTATTATTTTTTAATGTAAAATGAGACCATGAAAATAAATAAATAAATAAATTTGCCTTTATTTACACGTAATTTGAAAATAAGAGGACACTTTTATTCCGACCGTCAAATCATAAAAATTGAGGAGAATAGTGTATTGGAATAGGACAAAAATATTCAAAAGTTACCTAATACCAACTTAATAAATCAAAGAAAGAATATTTAAAAAAAACTAAAATAAAAACAAGAATATAAAATGAAACAAATAAATCTATCAGAAAAATCCAGCTGGAACATACTAAGTGCTACCTCGTGTAAAAACCTTCCTGTTCCCATTGAACAGATATCTTACCATGGGTAAGAGTGAGATTAGGGATTAATTTTTTAGGGATATATATTTTTAAGATTTTTTTCTCCATTTTTTAGTTATTTGACAATTGATCGTAAAGTGATCTGAAGGTTTATTTTTTTTACATAATTTTAAAAATAAATCGTGAGATATTTAAAATGAAGATAATTATATGTTCGTGTGGTAAAAAATAATTAATTCATCTTTGTGTTTTTCTCAAGAGGGTAATTATATGGTTAGTGTGGTAAAAGGTGATTTGTTTGCTCCAAGTACCTCCGTCTATTCATCTTTAAATCAATACGGAGAAGGTAAATCACGGATATCTACTAACTATTAGTGTAAATAGTCAAGACATAGAGGGATATATGTTCGGATATGTTAAATTTTAACATTAAAACCTTATATGGTAAAATGATTTGCTCAAGGAAAAAATCTCAATGAAAAATTTTGGAATAAATTTATAATGTGATCGGTCAAAAAAAAATAATAATAAATAAATAAAAAGGTCATTCATAAATTTATATGTTAATTTTTTTTTTTAAAAGATTTTTCGATATGCATATGATTGTAGGGATATTTTAGGTGTTTCATGTCTGGACAACGGATACAAACCAAGGTCTTCAATTTCCATTTCCCAAGGCCGTGTCTTCCCACCTCTGCCACTTGATTCCTTTTGCCCTTCTTTTCCACTTCCTGCCTCCGCCGTCGCCTCTCGTCGTTCTGCCCTTGGTCACTCTTCCCGATCACTCGATCACGCGCAGGAGCTTTGTTGGGAGACGGGAGGAGGAGGAAGAGGAGTTCGAAGATTCCGTTTTTTGGTTGTTTTTCATCAGGTTGCTTCGCTGAGGTAGAAGTTCTTTTCCAGTGATTGTTCCAACTGTGACACGATAGCATCTGATGGCGATGGGCGTGGCTAGCGAGTGATAAGAGAGAAGGCCAGCTCGCATTTGAGGTTGGTTTTCTGGTGAGTGTCCCTGACTCGGTCCCAGAATCCGTCAATAGTTCGCTGTATCCTCAATCTCAATCGTAAGTTCTGTTTTGGGTGAAAATAGTGTAAAAATCAAATTTTTTTTTCTCGTTGCTCTAACATTTGCCCTTTTTTATCGAATAATATTTCTTTCTCTTTTTGTTCGCAGAGATCTGAGCGCGTTTTAGCTTTTACGCTTTCTACTGTAGTTTGAACTGCTAATACATTTTGGTTACTGACATCTGCGCTTCCTTTGACCTAAAGTTGATCCTGCGCATGCATCTCTACGAAGTGTTAGTGTATCTTTCATATGATGTGCAGACAAAAAAAAAAATACACATACGCAGACACAGTTGTTTAGTTAGAATACACATGATACTTAAACATGATAGAATAATAGTTGTTGAAGGAGGTTGGAAGCTGTGTGAGCTCAATAGAGGGTGAGTGGAAGTGCAGTGTCATACTTAAAATGTTGTTTATCAAGCATCAGCTTTAGGTTTGGCAGCCACGATCATGTTCTCTTCTCTGATCTGTAAGTCTGTCTTTCCTCTTCACCTCTGAAAGCATTTGTCCATTTGTTCCATGGGCAAATGCTTAGTGCCTATAAATTCTTATGTAACACGTGACGCTGGTCTTGCAGTGCCGTGTGGGTGGGTCCTTCTTGGGGAATACTCATGCTCTGTTCTCTGTGGAGTTATCTTAAAAATAGTAACCTTGAGTTGATTCCTTAGTCTCAATTAATTGAAGCTTAAGAAGAAGGAACAGTGGACACTTTGGAGAGTTCATCACTGTACTTTAGACATTGGAGTGAGACCTTACTTAAACTTGTCTTGTTATCAAATACATACACTCAATTCATGTTTTTGTTGCTTGATCTGGATCAAAGTCTAAGGAACTGTATACCACTCGGTTCAGTTTTGGATCTTCTTGTCCTGAATTTCAGTCACTGTCTTCAATTATGTTTATGAGAAACTTTGTCTAACTCCATCAATTTCTATTCTCTCTTAACAGTGTCCCACCTAGTACATTGTATAACTAATAATCTCATATATTAGGCTTGTTTAGACATATAGTTATTTGCATATTGTTTTCAAGAATTTTCTCTGTTTTTTTGAATCTTAAGAAAGTGGTGGAACCTCTCTTCGGATTTGCACATCCCAATGCCTCTATTATTACAAGTGGTCATTACTCAACTACTTATCCCCCCATCAGATGCAACTAGCGCAACATATCCCGGATTATCTTCCGTAACATTTCAGTGAATCAGTGCTTCCTCATAAAAGACTAAAGTGAAGAAAAAAGTGATATTGATTCATGGACTACACATGGAAGAGGAAATTCCTCTTTTTTTTTTTTCCCCTTTTTGTATTTTACTCTATCTATTTTGCCATAGTAAGCACTTCATGGGGCCTTCTTGACTACACTAAAATATTCGGGTGTTTGCAAGCTGTAATACCAATTCTATTACTCCGACAATGGAGTATGGAGTTCAATCAGCAGCTCACCGCTGCCTTATTCTAGATTCCTCTTCCACCTAATGCTGCATAAGCCAAAGCCTTTGTCCCAATAATTATTTTCTGTTTATTCATCAGCTGGACCTTTTAGATTTGCCCCACCACGGGAACATGATCATTGATCAGTGTTCATCGATTACGAGAATCTGATGTCCTATTGTAGTATTAATTTAATGTCGTTCTTCGTGCTTCAGTAAATTAATTATCAGGCTGTTTGCTCTTTCTCTACAAAGTAGAACAGGAAGTAGCCTACGGATGCCCCCTAAAAAGACCAACTTTTGAAAAGCATTGTTCTTCTCTTGCGGTCTTTGCTCTAATATCTTTGGACTTCCTGTGTTGCATGTTCAAATCTTGAAACAGAGAAGCTATGGAGTACACCCAACGGGCACCACAGCCAAAGCTGGGAACTTTAGCTCGTGCATTCAACAAAATTCTTCGCCTCCGCCGCTCCTTCACTAGCTCTGCCAGTGATGCTCCCAGTGAAGACTCTTGCTCAGTCCACAAGCTCAAGTTGTCCCAAACCTTCAGTGACTTCCCCACTATCATCTCCGAGGGTGGAAGTGAATTCTACAAGGTTGAGTATGAGAAGCCACGGCAGAAGTTCTCTTCCAAAGACAGACAGACCATGGAGTCCCTTCTCGCTCACCTCTTTGCCTGCATCTCGGCCATCAAAGCGGCTTATGCGCAGCTCCAAATGGCGCAATTGCCCTATGAACCGAACATGATACAGTCTTCAGATCTAGCAATCGTTTCCGAGTTCAGACGTGTCTCGGAGCTGAAGCACTCCTACTTCCTGAACCAGTTGGCCATTCCCTGTACCGTGTCTGATTCTAGCTCAGATCTCGTTGCTCTGATCGAGGAGCAATGGAATCTAATCAAGGCTTATCCAATCACAAAGGCTAAGCTGGAGTCTGATCTCGAGCTCAAGGATTCTGAGATCCTTTCCCTGCATGCCAAGCTACTTGAATCTAAGAAAAGGAATCAAATTTTGGACTCCAGCCTTCACCCTGTCAGTTCGCTCTCGCCACTCAATGGGTTACATCCCTCCGGCCTAACCCCAAACCATTTTCTTACTGTTCTTCGATTCACCATCAATTCAATCAGATCCTTTGTCAAAGAGTTGGTAATGCAAATGGAGTCAGCAAGGTGGAACCTGGATGCTGCTGCTAGCGCAATTCAACCCGGTGTGCTCCACCTAGGCCGCACCCACCAGAGCTTAGCCTTCCAGTCCTACATTTGTCAGCAAATATTCTCCGACTTCCACCATAAAAGCTACAACCTTGATGGCTTGGAAGACCGAACGATGTGGTGTCAAAGACGGTTCTTCGACGAATTCATAGAGCTCAGAGACATTGTTCCGCTTCAGAAGCTATGGCAGTACCCAGCAGCTGCTAAATTTCTCAGGGCGAAGTTCCTTTCTCTAGTGCACCCGAAAATGGAATCATCATTCTTCGGCAATCTTAACCACAGGGATGCAGTGAGCTCCGGCCATTGCTTCCCAAACACGACATTCTTCGCTGGGTTTGCAGAAATGGCGATGCGAGTGTGGCTCCTCCACTGCATTTTCTTCTCCTTTGAGGACAGGTCCATCTTTCAGGCCAGGAAAGGGAGCCGGTTCTCTGAAGTCTACATGGAAAGCGTATGGGAAGTCAATGAGGACGATGATCACTTCACCTCCACCGCTGCTGACGAGCACTCTTCTACCACCGTCGGGTTCACTGTTGTACCTGGGTTCAGGGTCGGCCAGACGGTGGTCCAGTGCCAGGTCTACCTCGCATGAGCAACGCGCATATGACGTTCGACGGTTCTGATCTCATCTTGTCGAAGATCCAATAGCAATAAAGGGTTGGTATGTGCCTGTGGCACCTTGTGGAATAGAGAAATTGAAAGAGATCGCGCGGCAGCAATGTATAGGGTAGAAAAACAGCTCAGCATACTGCCTTAAGTTTATCTTTAAGCTTATGCATTAGAACTTATAATGACAGATTAATTAGATGCTAATTATGTTGGTTAGCTACTTTTGGAATAAATTATATTAGAGCAAATGGCCCTTGTGATGTCAATGCATCGCCATCGCCAGAAGGTATTATCATCCGAGGTCCTCCAAAATAAACTTAGCATTTTTTCTTTACATTAGCGTATCTGTATATGAGCTTCTCCTTTGTTTATCAGGTAAATTCGAATGTCAATGTTTTGGCCATTTATTTTAAGGTAGATTTTTAATACATTTTATTTTCTATCTTAAATTATGCACTTCATTTGTTGCAGACGTACTTTTTTACATAATAGGAATTCCTCTAATCAAATCTTTCTTTTTTGTCATTTTAAAATTCAATAGGTCTAAATTTAATCATTTTTGTTAAACTAAAACCATATTAAGATTTGTGAGAGGGAGATTTGCAAAATAAAATTATTGAAGGTTAATATGAGCAACTTCTTTTCCTCTCATCAAATATTTCTTTTTTGTCCTTTTAAAACTCAATAGGGTATAAATTTAATCATTTTTACCAAACTAAAACCTTATTAAGATTTGTTTTCAGGGAGATTTGCAAAATATGAGCATATCCATCTTAAATTCTCAAATTTAATTTTGCTATGGGGCTTTTTGTATGTTTGTTTTCATTAATTTTTTTCAGTTGGGATAGATTATAATTTCTGACCGCCACTTGTTATAGGAAATGCACCAAAAGAAAGAGTTTGACTGAGAAAATGCACTCTCCAAGAATGAGGTCTCTCATTTCGCACACAAGGTTTTGGTCCATTAACATTTTCACCATTTAGGAGAGGTTGAATATTTTAGCGTTCGCATAAAATTTAAGAGGTTTAATATTTCTAACGTTGACCAGCCATCGTTATTCTTGCAGTGATAACTCTCCAGTTCATCATAACTATTATTAAAAAATTAGTATCTTTTTTTAATTAGTGAAGTTATCTTATTAGGATGACTACTCTCACTTATACACCAACACTGCTCTCGGTAAATTAATTAATGTAATACAATTTTTTTTTTTATCATTTTGTTTTTTTTTCTAAAAGTAATCTAGCACAATGTTTTTATATTGAATCTAACATGGGTCACTGGATTGTGTCATGTCACTTGGATTCGAAGTAGCAATTTAGCAAAGGGAGGACAAACATTTAACGGCGCTAGATTTGATAAGATATGTTATGATAGATTTTGGTTTTCTTAAAAATAGTTTAACAAAATAATAACAAATCAAAATACTACATAAAACCAATGAATATCTTAAGACATGTGGCAATGAATATCTTAAGACATGAGCATGCACTCAATCGACAATAAATTAGAAGTATTGTTGCGCAAGTGCGTATCAAATATACATAGTTTCTTTAAATTTTATCGTAAGCCTCCGTAGAGATTGAATTTCCTACGGTAAAAACTTAAATAGGTACGCTAAGAATATTTTTAATGAACGCAATGAAACTTCAGTAGACTCATTCAGCTTATACACTTGCTACAGTTTGTGATTTTTAGGTCGGTTCCTTCAGCTCACTTGAATTTGTGCTTAAGATAAAAGGAGACAAATGAGAAAATCCTATAAAACTAAAATCGAAGACAATAAATATCAATCATTACATTATACGGTTAAAGAAATATAGACATTTAGGGCGTATAAACTCTGATATATGTTATATACAGCAATATAAAAAAGAAGTGCAACACTACTTCAGTATTTACAATTGCTTCATGCATTTTCAGAAATGATGGCTAATCTGTACATTTTCAAACGTAATTTTATGCACACAACTAAAGAATAAGGACTTTGGAGGAAGGTTGAACAAGCAGAGCCAGAATTAAGTGAGGAGGTTCCAGGAAGAAACTCTATTTGGAAACATGATTTCTCCAAGTTTCGATTGTGCCTAACTTTCCAGCTTAATGAATAGCTCAGAAAGGGCACGGTAGAGAATAGCTGCAGCTGGGGGCCTTGGCATCGACCCAAGAAGTATCTTGGATGCTTTGATATGTGCCCCATAGAAACGTGAGTTTTCGGATACACGAGTAGTGACCATGCTCCCATTGAGTGCACAACCAACAAATGCACCTGCAATGAGAAGAAGGATGCCATGATGCTAGAACAACAAATAGTGTTTCAACAGAATGAATCCTTTCTGAGTGCAGAATAAGAGCAAAAGAAATGCGAGTACATTTCCACCATCTTTTTGTAGTGTTTCTCCTCTATTTCCTATCTCCATGTAAACACAACAATAAGAATTGAACAACACTAAATATCTATATTCAGTTCACGATGACAACAATGAATATCTATATTTAGTTTGTGATAATGAAAGCGAGCATTTTATACTATATTGCCTCTATGATTAGAAAACAGTATTACATATTTACTGCCTAAAAATATTTGTAAATGACTTCTAGGAAGAAATGTTTTTAGTTTCCCTGTGATGGACTAGGGAGAACAAGTTCACTGAATTACCATTTTTGTAACTTGTGAGTGGCTACTTTCACAGACGTCGGGTAAATGCTCAAGCTTTTGTATAAAGGGAGAAAAAAACAGGACTTAGAAAGCTCCAAAACATTGTCCTATAAATCCAGTTTTCTCTCAGTGTTGAACGTCTGGAGCAATTGCTTTGTCTAATTAAGAAAAACATTTCAAAACTAAATCTAGGCAACCAAATTAGTAATTCAACACCTTGCCTGAGCAATAAGCTTGAGATTAAGTTGTTCAGAAGCAAACAAGTTAAAAAAAGCATAATTCATATTCTAGATTTCAATAGACATTTGAACTTCATTTGATTTGCTAGACAATGATTATGTCTTAACCTGATATGTAAGCAGATGGATATTTGGATGAAACACACCTTTACTGCAGCTGTATGTATAACAAGCAGCGACACCACCATCACCTGCACGTATGTCAGCCTCTGCAGCCCGTCCAAAAATTCCAGCAGCTGCACTCAATCCTGCACCAATGGATAAATGCCCATTGCCACTAAAGGTTTTGATGGCAGCTTCATTCCTCAATACAATTATGTAGTCAGTTAGCTCGCCTCCAGCCTGTTTAAAAAAAGTCAATTATTTGAGGTGTTTTCTTTTCTTTTTCTAACAGAAAAATATATAAGAAACAAAATTCTTGAAAAAGAAATAAGCTAACCTGGGCCCCCCATCCAAAACCAAATGAAGAAATGGCCGAGGGTGGAGACCAAGTGCCATCTTCTCTCCGGGAGAGCACAAGCCCAGTCCCAACTTTGTAAGTAACCATTATGCCAACATTGACAACGGTTAGGATTGCAAGGCCTTTTGCTTGTTTCAAAATAACATCAGGGATTAACTTCTCAGGTTTCAGCAAACCAACCTAAAAAATATTTGAGCACTGTCTCAGCTTCCATTGAACAGTTGGTACTGACTTACCATTATGCAGAAACTCTCTCTTTGGTATGTAATTCCAACCAACAATAACAAATAATTTTTCAAAAAGTGTATTCATAGGAGCAAATGCAATAAAAAAATAATAATTAAAAACGTTAAAAATATCTATTATCAACAAAATGACTAATGTCCCACAATAAAGCATATTTATCAATAAAAAATGTATACTTTCACAAGATAAAATGTCAATCAGACAATGCATAACACATAAATATACCAAACAATATTACACATGTTGCATGAAGAACACATATGTTGTATGCAACCATATAAGGCTTTTATGCAGTTCCATTCAAAATCCGCCTAGACTGTGGCATGCAGCCCAAGAAAGGGCTTGTAAGTGATAATAGATATCAATCTAAAAAAGGAAGATGCTAATAACTTGAGGTTGATAAAATTCCATCAAACATGTATAGATTGTTAGGATAGAAGGAATTTAGATATCTTCACAATGGTATAATATTGTCTACTTTGGGCAATTGGGCTTAAGCCTTCATGCTTTTGTTTTTGGGCTTTACCCAAAGGTCTCATACCAATGGAAATATCTTACCCTTATAAGCCCGTGACCTTTTCTTATGTGATTTTAACGTGGGACTTTGTTTACAACTTTACAACCCAAGAATCCCCCTTAAAGAAGGATCATAGGTCTCTTCAACCGAAAAGCCTATCCGTCTTCCTGTTACTTGGTTCAACCAACCTACTAAGTCTTCATGTCCCTCGGTCTAACAAACTACCTTGCCCCTTAGTCTAATTGACTTACTAGGTCTTTCTTGCCTAGCCACAACTAGGATTTCTCTGCCTAGCTGCCCACCAGGACTTTTGTCTTGTGTATGATCCTCTTGATCCGGACATGGAACTCTCACTGCCTTTGTTCAAGGTCAATATTCTACTCACATGCATCAATTAAACCATAACTCTTGTGCACAGTTAGCAATTAGACCTTCTGACAGTCAGGGTTTTGATATCAATTGTTAGGACCGAAGGAATTTAGATATCTTTATAATGGTATGATATTGTACACTTTCGACCTAAGCTTCATGGTTTTATTTTTGGATTTTACCCAAAAAGCCTAGAGATATCTTTCCCTTAAAGCTCATAATCTTTTTTATGTGTTTTCAACGTGGGACTTTATTTGTAACATTTCAACCCCAACACGGATTGGTTAGTAAACAAAAGCATAAGATAAAGGTATGATTCATACACAAGTAGCACAATGTTGGTTAACCTTTGAAATACAATAAGCCTTAAAAGGAATATTAATTCTAGCCTAAATTGGAAAACACTCACAACATAGAAAATGGAAAATCTACTTGAATTCCGTACCATTGGGATATACAATTTAAATTATCAAGCCAATCTATTTCCATTGGGAAAAAGGGCTTACCTTACAATAAGAATGGACTGTATTTGCTGCTTTGTAAATCTCATACTCCATAGTTCGACCCCATGGAAAATTCAACCAAGATCGCAAGGTACTGAGGTCAGTCATGTCATGGGTTGGAATCTGGGAGGCGTGACTGATTTGATTCATTAAATAAGGTTGCACAGACTCCAATCGCACACAACAAACATCACACACTCGTTGTGGGTTTGCATCTCTGAACTTTCGAGGTAGCAAGCTTCTTCCTTTCGAGCAATCATTGCAAAATATGCCACCACAAAACCGGCAATGATGCCTTGAGCACATAATTGGGTGAAACCTTATGTTGCAGAGCATGCAAGCTGCAGCAGCACTGTCAGATAACCACTTTGGTGGCTCTGTTTCCAGAATCTCAATACTGTTCCCAAAGTTAGCATCCGCCAAAGTGTTGGCCATCTCTTTCCAAGTTTCTTCTAAGATATCTGTTGATATCCAAGACATTCTATGGTTTAGTAGATTACCTGAACTTAGGGTACTTACTTTGCTTCGTGCCACAAGAAGCATCTCAGAAACTACATCCCACATGGTCATCTCCTTATCTTCTCCTAAAAATTGGTCCCAATTGAATTCTTCCTCAGGAAAGTACCCACCATTAGCACCAAATCCACAACTCCATTCATCACGGTCACTTTCTAGCATGGGAGGGACAGACACAGGTATCCAAAATCCAGTATCTTCATAAAGTGGAGAATCATAATAGAAATATTTGCCTGACTTCTGTTCTACTGTGTCTTCATTAGTGTCTATTCTGTGATTAGAAGATTGGACCAATTCTGAAGTGCTAGACTTTTCACTCTGAGTAGATATATCATTGTTGCCTCTTATAGGTGGAGAATTATCATAGAAATATTTGTTTGATGTCCATTCTCCTGTCTCTTCACTAGTGTCAATTCTGTGGTGAGGAGATTGAACCAACTCTGAAGTGCAAGATTTTTCAGCCTTAAGTGAAGAGAAATCGTTGTTGCTTCCCTGCATTCGATTAGATACCTGTTCAAAATTTTCAGAACATAATAGCAAGAACCGACAATAGAGCAAACAGCTCTCTGACTATGTAAATTCATGCAGAGAAGACATGGTGCTCTAATAACAGAAATAAAGCCCAGAAAAATATTTCCTCCAGTTTTCAAGTACTTGATGAACCTTATGCAGCATTTAAAGGCATGGCCTTCTCAAGTCCCGAGTATTGTGTATGATGTCAGCGCATGTCCACACACGATGCAAATAACTAAATGATGATGAAATTTCATAAAATAATTCCAAATTTATACAACAGGATGATATATAAAGAAAATTTTGAATAAATAACTCCTAAGCTGAGTTTTCTGGAATCAACACATATTAGACCACATAATGTATTCTCAACAGGAAATTTGTGTTTCAAGTAAGAGTAAACAGATACGAACGTCATCAATGGAACGCAAAGCCTTAAAAAATTGATCTTTCTATGGATATAAGATAATTACTCAAAAGATCCGGTTTACACATGCATCTTTCCTGAATTCACAAAATCTAAAACGAACAAATAAAACTTAAAAATATCCTTTTGTTTCTTTACTTCCAAAAGATATGATGAATTGTAAAAACGAACACAGAAATCAATCTAAAAAAGGACGAACCTCAGACAACGAAGGCGAAACATCCACCATCCCTGGTTGACTCAGATGGCAGATCCTATGGCCGATGGCTTCTGACGACTCCAAAGGTCGGGATAACCCCGTTTCCTCGACTCCAACAACAGGGTAAAGATTGGGAGTCCCGATCATAGCGAATCGATTAGGCGATTGAAGCTGACAAAAGGAAATCCACCATGGACAGAAGAATATTAAGGATGAACCAGTAGGAATTCGCGAACAAGGGAGAAGAGAAGAGTCAGAGATGAGAAGGTAAAATGTTACCCTAAAGAAACAAGAGAAGACCTAATGAACGAGCAGCCGCCATAGGAGAACCGGGTGTCACGAGTATCGCAGACGCATCGTCACGACGCGGTGTAACGTAGGAAAATATGGTTTGCATAATGTACGGTAACTTTACCGGCAGTGATCTGACTCTACCCGACGTAATGGAGGAAATGACGTGTTAACTTGGAGTTTGCCGGTTCTACTTGTCCAAGAATCCCTGAATCACCCCTCGACCACAGTGCTCATATAAAAATCAGTCCTCACGTGCAAAAGCTTCCTCACATCTAACGGCGTCAAACCCTTAGCCCTAAACCAAACCTCTCCATCGCGACAACCTCCACTCCATCTCGTGATGTGTTTCCCCGTCATCGCCAAACCTCCACGTTGGCGAGAGTTGGACCTCCACGACCGTCGGCCTACTTCCAGCCTACCTCCTCTTCGCGCCGTAATCTCCCGATGCCGACAACCTCCGCCCCATCGCGCGACATATTTCCCCGTCACCGTTGGACCAACACGTCGGCGAGAGTTGAACCTCCGCGACCTCCGGCCTACCTCCAGCCTACCTCCTCTTTGCGCTGCGATCTCCCGACGCCGACAACCTCTCTTGACGCTCACAACCTCCGCCCCATCTCGCAACGCGTTTCCCCGTCACTGCCGGACTTCCACACCGACAAGAGTTGGACTTCCACGACCGCCAGCGAGAGAGTTGCAGCTTTTTTTTTTAATTCTACAACAATTTGTTGCAATTTTTTTTTCAACAAGTTGTTGCAGCTATTAAAAAAATAAAAATTAAAAAAAAAACTGCAACAAGTTGTTGCATTTATTTTAA
>JBBPFQ010334930.1:0-16542 GCA_037974815.1 Kaempferia elegans | reverse complement strand
GGGATTGGTCAATAATCATGATTCAATCATCTATAACAATGCACCCCACACTCAAGACACATCTTTAGGACTTGGTTCCTCGTGTTTGTTTGCACCTTTGTTTGCTTTCATAGTGTAGAACTCATCACAACTTGTATGTTTTTGTCTAGCTAATCCATTAGAGCTTACTAGCTAGTGGTTAGAATCTAACTCCATGTGGATACGATAATCTTTTATATTACTTCGATATACCCATATACTTGTGGGCGTATCACCTATTTCCGTTCGAGCTGAGCAGTTAAGCTAGATAAGATCTAAGCCGTTAAAAATAAAAGTAGGACATGAGTTTGCAGTATTTTTGAAACAGAGGATCCCATCTACAACAAAACTCTTTTAATATTTTTTAAAATTATTTTGACTAATTAAAATTATTTAATATTAATTAAAAATACTTTAATATTAATCAAAATTATTCTAATATCAGTGAAAATTATTCCAATATCTATCAAAATTATTCTTAGTGAAAATTATTTTAATTAATCAAAAGAATAATTTTAATTAAACTTATTATAATACAAAACAGTTGTTAAATTAGTTTTAATTTAAATAATTTAAAATAGAGCTCTATTTTTTAATACAGTTTTTTAAATTTTTTTTGTCTAATTATATAGTATAATTTTATTTTTGTCTAATTATATGTCAAAATGATTTTTCCTACCTTTAAAGTTAAAGTCAATGGAAAGGCATTGGCAGGCTCTGATCGGATAGGGTTGTCGAACCCAACAATCGCTTCCGGACTCCAAACCCTTTCATCAAATCGCGCCGAATGGCTCCCCTCCGGGTCCGTTTCTGTCGTTCTTTCTCTTCCCCATGCCTGATGCTTCTCTTTTTCTTCTTTCCTGTTTTTTTTTTCTCTCTCTCCTATTGTAGGCGATAGGAAGGAGGCGAGAAGGGGCCGTGCCGTGTCGATGAGCGGTGGCGCAATCTTCCAGCCGCCGTCGTGCTCTTCCACAGTGACAAAGTAGGGAGATGTGTTACTGCTCTAATTCGCCAGATCTCCCTGATTCGATGTTCCTGGCTTTCTTCTTCTGAGGCAATCCTTCGTGCCGGACCTGAGCACTCGTTCCCTCGCCATGAAAGGGCGGTCCCAGAGGCTGGCCCAGGCGGAACCCTCGGTCGACTGGGGAGACGGTTCCTGGACCGTCGACTGCTCCTGCGGTGTCACGTTCGATGACGGAGAGGAGATGGTAAGCTGCGACGAGTGCGGCGTCTGGGTGCATACGCGTTGCTCCCGTTACGTCGGCGGCGAGGCCTCCTTTGCCTGCCACAATTGCAAGGCCGCACGTAGGCTCCGCTCCGCTAGAAATTTGGCAACCGCCAACGAGGAGGAGGAGACCGAGGTCGCTCGTCTCCTTGTCGAGCTCCCCACCAAGACGGACGCCTACCCTCCTCCGCCCCCACCTCCGCTCCCGCAACAGTCCCACGTTTCTGGAGCCACCCCTAACCGGCGACGCTTTTGGGGACAGATTCCCCTCGAGGATCGCGTCCATGTGCACGGAGTTCCTGGAGGCGAGCCCGGTTTGTTTGGGGGTCATTCTACGGTCTTCACGTCTCAGCTTTGGAAGTGCACCGGCTACGTGCCCAAGAAGTTCAATTTCCGGCACATGGAGTTTCCTGGTTGGGAGGAGGATGAGGAAGAGGTGAAAAAAGAGGAGACAAGCAAGAAGGACGGTGAGGAGGTTGAGAATCCAGCCAACAGAGGAGCTGATGTACTGTTCTCCCTATCCAAGGAAATTATTCCTTACATCCCGGTGAAGAAATTTGGTTCTGCTATGAAACGCGAAGAAAGAAAAATCCCCACAGGCAGCCGCTCTCTTAGCTCCAGAAATAAGGATAGGAGCAGGGTTAGGACATTCGGGCAAGCTAATCTTGCCAAGAAGAGGAGGGAGGAGCCTAGAGAAGCAAAGGACTGGAGCGGGAAAAAGAAATCAACAAGTATTGCTGACAAAATCGTTGGTGAAAATAAGAGGCAAGGTTGGTAGCGTATTTGTTCTTTCCCTTTTGTTGCAGCTGGCCTACATTAGTTTGATGCTAATGCTTTTCTTGATGCTTCCCTCTCTTGCTTATGCTATTGTATCGTTAGGTTCTGTTCATTTTGCCGGTACAAAAGCATTTGAATTCTTCAAGGACAAGGATCTCCAACTTGAAGAAGCAAGCAATCCAGATCCAAAAAGTGAGGATAAAAATGTAGATATACCCTTGGGACCTAATTTTTCTGGCGAGCCAAAAATATTGGATTATATTGACAAGCCTAAGCACCTACAAAATAACAGTAATACAGAGATATCATCTGATCAGAAGATGAGTGAAGGGACCATGATGGGAACACAGGTGAAGGCTGAGAAACTCGATGAGTGGGAAAATTCTTCAAAATTTGATCTCACCTCTCGATGTGCTGTAACTAACATCACAACATTGTGTGTTGATGAGGTACCCATACCGCGTATATTCATTTGAAATTATTTTGTTGGAAGTTATACATATTTTTCATTCTAAAACTAGTTTTCTTCAACTACATTCCCTCTCATAAGAAAATATTAATCTTGCGTATAAGTGTGCTGTACCTATATAAATCACTGTTAGTAAAATATTGAATGCAAATGAGATAATGTATGTTTCTCAAAGGAATCTTGAATGATGAAAAAAAAAAACTGAAAATTAGCTAGGGACCTAAGAGAATGGGAAATCATAGTGTGCCATTTGGTATCAAACCATAAAAGTCTTGGCCTTAACTTAAATCAGCAAAACCAACTAATTTTAATGATTTTTTTTGCTCTTTGTGTTCTATGGAAACTTTTGAAAGGGAGTTATGCTAAGTACTTAAAACTTTATGTATAGACGGTGGATATTGTATCATGAGAAGGCAAGCAAATATCCTTAAGAAATGAAACTTTAAAGGAGCATCATAAGAAAACAATCAACTCTATCCCCATATGCATTGTCTAAGAGTCTCCTTCATAAATTGAACTACCAACTGAGAAGATATGTTTATGGAGAGTTAATATTGAGCATTTAAAATAAAAAATTAGAAGTCAAAAGTACAATGAATAAATTGTTAAGTGGTTAAAAAATAGGAAAATTTTTAGTATTTGACTACTTTTATGTAGAAAAATGCAATGTGTTGAATGTTAGATTACATACTAGAGAAACATGCTATGCTAGAATGGCAAGTTACAGTGAAAAGAATTCTATTTGTTGGAATCACAAGCGCAATACTATCTATTACAATTGGGACTATAATGGGGCAATCAAATGAGAGGAATGCTATCTTATTTAACTCATCACTTAATTTAGGTTTGTAATTAACACAATATTTATAGCGATAAATATTACACATGCCTCTTATGACTTGTCCATATTGAGTATCACACTAGAGAAAAAAAAATATAAACCACAAGTGAGTTTATTCGGGATTAATCTGACAAGATTTTTAAGTTATTATAAATTGATTGAGGATATGACTTCTTGTTAGCGATACATAGGCTTGTTGAGGAAAAGGAGTTCTTGGATAATTTAGTATTGCTAGATTTTCAATCACATTATAAAAAAATTTTGGTGGAAAATGTATATTTGTAAATTTTGTGGATATCATTTGAAAATGAGTAGTTCAAAAAAAAAATATTTCTTTTATAGATTGCATTAATTTTTATAGGTTTCATTGAAGCTCTTCAAACAGAATGGATAGAAAAGGCAAGCCATTGCCTTTAGGAAGTGACTTTTATTGTGGAGTGGAAAAAATGATGAATAATACTCTCCTAGTGAGTCGCTGGCATGCATATATTATGTGATATTAATTGGAGCATAACTTTTCTAAGAGTTAGTATCCATTAACATTTGCCATAATTTAACGCTGCCGGGCTTGGAACTGGCTATGTTAGGTACTTAGCACCTTCACGAAATGTCTTGATGGTGAGTAATTTGAGCATATTGAATGTTGATACAAGTGATCTTAGATTAATTCGGATGTTAACTTTGGCATGTGCTGTGATCATTAAATTGTGTCTCTCCCAATTATTTGTTGTTAACTACGTGAACATTGTCTCTCCATTGAATATGATGCAAAGTTATAATACTAGTAATATTAAACAAATCAATTAAACCATTGCTTATTATTAACAACTAAAATGTCCTTTCATCTTCTTTTACCTAAACCATTTCCTATTACAGTAACTAAAATTTTCTTTCATCTTCTTTAACATATTATGCCTTTCACCCTAATCTATTTAATTTTTTTCTACTTATATATATATATATATATATATATATATAAAGATCTGTGAGGATGTTCATTCTATCTCAAGGAAAAATTTCCCCTCATTTTATCATTTATTGGAGCGACATGGGATTATTAATGGACAATATAATTTCTATCATATCCTTGTCCATATTCATCTAGCATTTACATCTTTGTTACATTAACCATTTTTCTTTGTATGTATTATTTAGTGATAGCTCAATACTTCGATTATAATCTTTAGTCATACTATTGTCTAATTTTGCTTTCATCCTAATGGTAGCACACACAAGTTTTTTTTTTTTTGCCTACTATCCATTAGTAATGCTATCAATGATATCTTCGTCGATTGTTTTTTTTAAAGAATACTAGGTCTAATTTATGGAGTTCATTTTAAATATTCATTTTCTAATGATTTTCTCCCCAGCTCAAGCTTTTGAGTTTAATTTATTTCCATTACCATTAATCAACACAATATCATTTGCAAATAAGATCCTATAGCGATATTATCTTGAATATGATTATTGAGACTAACATTTACGATCTTCCACTTACCATAATTTCATATTTTTTTAAATGAAAATGGTTCTAATTTATGGAGAACCCTTACCACAATTTCATACATTCAGTTTTAGTTCTTTTAAATATTCATTTTCTAATGATTTTCTCCACAACTCGTGTCATATGCAAATAACATACTCCAAAGATGTTATCTTGAATATGATCATTGAGACTAACATTTAGGAATTACCACTTCAAAGCCATTTGTCACACTTTGAGTAACTTTATCTTTAGTCACTAAGTTATTATACATGTAATTGATGACATTAATAGTATTATTGGATATTGATTTCTTCTCTAAAAACTGTCTAGGAATTCAACCAAATATTTTGTTTTCCTTAGTCAATAAATCATATGCAGTTCCTTCTTTTCTTTATACTTTTAATTACTCCCTATTGAAATATGGCCTATGACCATTGTTTGAGACATGAAATTAATTTGATTCTAAAAAATATTTGACTCATATCTTTCTATTGAGACTAACCTTTTCCCAACGTTTTATAGTATTACTCACTTTTTTTTTGTAGATTAATGTTAAACAAATTTTATTCTGTTTTTCTGGTATCTTTTCAATTTCCAAATTTTTGATAAAGCAAATTTTATCTCCATCGCTTGTACGGTTTCAGACTTTGATAAGAGTATAATCCAACCTTAAGCCTTTCATTTGTTGAAGTTTCTTAACTTCTTTGATCTAATTTAACTAAACAAATTCATGTTTTTTGAAGGTAACACAATTTTTACTCTAAAACTAATTTTTCCAGAGTCTTCATTCAATTCTGAAAATATTTTTTTTTTATCTTTTATGTATTTATGTAAATTTCCTTTCCTTAGCTTTGTCAATTCAAAAATATCTTTCTTCTCATTCTTTATTCAAAGATTATCACACAAATTGTCATATGATAAATTTTGCTATGCTATTAACTTTTGTTTCAAGTCAAGTTTAGATATTTTTACCTATTCAATTCATATTTTCTTCATTTCTAGAGTTTAGCCAATATTTAAACATAAATGGGTAGTCAGGTGCGCGAAATTCCCGCCAATGTGGGGTCTCGGGAAGAGTCTATTATATGAAGCCTTACCTTGCTTTGCAAGAGATTGTTTCAGAGACTGAACTCATGATCTCTAGCCAATATTTAAACATGCCTTCTTAAATTATTAGCCTTTTGTACCTCCTCACACCATCACCAATTCTCTTTGTATGTTACACATTTACCTTTTGATACTTCAAGATTTGATTTTGCCATATTTTTTTAAATGAAGTTTCACAAAATATCAATATTCTTAAACTCTTGATTTCAAATTCCTTTCTTCATCTTATCTTTTGGAGGCCATATCCTTCTTCTAAAACTCGATTTATTTTTCCTTCTATATTTTCTAAGATTTATATTTATTAGTAGTATTGAGCAGTTAAATGTTCTCTCAATGTTAAATTACAATGTTTTTTTTTGTATAGATAGTTTTATCCATCTTTCTGCTAAGGAAAAATTATTTGACTCTCACTGTTGGTATTCTTGAAGGTTATTAAAAGTTCATCTTTCATCTGAAAATAAGTGATTACAGTTCTAAGATATAAGATGCAGGAATATCTAAAATTGTACATCCTCTTCTATTCTTTCCTTATATTCAAATTCTTCATGCACATCTTTATATTCTCCATATACTCTCTCTATGTGTTCATTTAAGAGCTTTAGTCTTAGGTATATCATGAATTATTCCATCCTCTCCTAAAATTCCCTTTGCTTTCATCATTCAGCTCTAGTACATTCACATTTAGTAGCTCATTTGTTAGAATCAACTTAGGATAATAATTATCTCCATCTTAAATTTGGCATCCTTATTCTTACAATCGTTGTCTGATCTAACATAATTTCTATTCCTCATTCAACTTTATTTTGCATACCAGATTCGAAACTTGCATTGCCTATTTCTGAAGCTTTTTTCCAAACCTATTTTTTTTTAAAGTGTATATATTATTATTATTTCCCCTCCTAATCTTTGCATCTAGCAATTCCAGTTTTTTCTATAGTGCTCTTCCATTCCAAATTGCTTACTTAATCTTTCAATCACTGCTAACTTCTTTATTCACATTTGTGACAACAATCCAAGAACTGTTTGCCCTTCAGATTCACAATTGCACATTGATGGGATGGATCACTCTTGGCCAGCCTTGTAGTCCACCCATTGCATATTAAGAAACTGAGGAAGCTAAAGTCCCTTCTGTCATTTAAGGGAGAGGACCTATTGATATAATAAATACAGTTATGATTCACATTTAAAGATTTGACATTTTAATACTAGTTGCCAAAGTTTAATGCCTCTCAATTTTGGTTACATTTGGAATATACATTCTTGCTAAGTTTTATTAGTTGTGGAATTAGAAATTTATTTTCTGAAAGCCATTTTGAGAAATAGTAAGAGATCTCCTGGCCTCATTACAGTAGGACCGATGCTAATGAGAATCCTCCCTAACGTCAAATAAGTTGTTAAGTAACATTCCTTGTCACTTTTTAAAATTGATGGTTATGATTTTATGATAGTGTGAGGGATTTTCATTCCATGTTTATTAAGAGATCAAATTCAATGAACAATGAAGACCAGCAATTCATAGCAATGATAAGATGGACAAGATTAAGAAGGCTAGAAGACTACATCATGGTCTCAAATCTCGAGTCATTCCGCTTGAAATTTAATGTTTATGTTATGATTGTAACACAACACTGAATTGCGCGTAAGGTTTACCAAGTGCAGCAAGGTTCCAAAAGTACCATTAAGTTTTACAAAGGTTTTGGTAGTAAAAAATCAATCTTGTCGACTCACGAAGAGATCCACAAATGAGCCTGGAGGACTCCATTGTGGGCACCTCTGGTTTTAATTGCAATTTGTTGCGTTCTAGACGCCATCATTGTTCAGCTAGATATAACATATGAGTTTCAACATCGAGACTCGAGACAGAATAGGATTTCTTACACACATAGCTAAAGTTATAAATTTATTATCACAAAAAAAAAAAGATATAAAATTGTAATTTTCTATTATTTCTATAATTGAAATATAATTATATGTTATAAGTAAATAAAGTTGAAGCTATACCTAATTTAGTAGATAACAATTTAATTAATTACTGCTATAATTTATAAGTGATAATTAAATAATCATAAAATTTTATAAACAGCAATTTCACTATTTATTGGTTGTGTTTATAAGTGATAAGTAAATAATAATTATTAGCAATTATAATTACAAGGAAATAAAAGCAAATAATTAATTATAATTATAAGTAAATAATGTTGGTTGAATTATTCTCCAAATGAATTCAACCAAGTGATTTGATAACTTTGATAATGAGTGAGTTATGGTAATGTTGTGTTTGATGATGAAATTTGTCAACTATGTAGGTCTACACAGAATAATTCATAGGTACTGCAGGTGCAGTAGGTTGAAAAGTTCAAATAGATAAGGTTGACCTATGTAGCACCAACACCAAAAAAATATTTTTTGAGTGTCGGATACGGACACCACACGGGCACGACATGCAAATACGTGTGTCGCACATGGCAAAAATATGTCGTTGACTTTTTTTAATCGTTTGACCAGTCAGACACGGCTAGGACACGTTTGAGCTCAATTGTAAAAAAATAAAAAATTTTGAGGGTAAAATTGAAGTCCACATTATAATGAAGGAGAAAGTAAGATGTGGATTTGATTCCATGGGCATGGAGGGTGCTGCTATCCTTGTAATTGTCAATTTGTCTCTTGATGAACCAGAATTGGAGTCAGTTTTATTTACTGACGAAGGCAGTGTTGGTGGGGAGACCGATATGGATGTTTGATTTTTTTTTTTACTTGTTTAAGATGGATTTGGTGTGTTGCATTTTGTTATGTTTACTTTTTGCTTGTAATGACTATTATGGTTGAGGGTTGATGTAATATGGATATGATTTTCTATTCTAGGATTTTTAATTTTTAATACTATATATATATATATAATATTTTTTTAAATTTTTAATAATCGTCGTATCCTAACCATATCGTGTCTTTTATTTTTAAAATTATCCGATACGATACCTGTATCCGTATCTATGCAACATAGAGGTTGACTAGATAACAAATTTTGCAAGGGGGTGAAATTAGAGTAATGTTGTATTTACTAATGAGGTTAGTTAAGTTTGTAGGTGCAAAATAGGTAACAATTATTTCAGCTGTAGTTGGTTGAAAAGTCCAAATAGGTGAAGGCTACTCTTTTACACTTGAGTTTTCAAAATTTCAGTTATTCATCCCTCTAGTTGCAATGATCCTACAAATAAATATAATACAAGTAAATCACTAGCAAATTATAACTGCAATTAAATAATTATTTATAATTAAATTATTTTATACAAAGTAAAACTAATCCAAAAATATAATTATTTGAGTTTAAAAATAGAATATATGAAATTTAAATTTAGTAATGGTAGACTAGTAAGACAATTATTAAGATAGGAGATACGAGTTATTGAAATTTTTAAGTATTTAGGATTATTTTTGTAAAATGATGTAAGGGTCGATAGAGATGTCTCATAGAGGATACAAGCAACATTATTGAAATGGAAGAAAGCATCAAATGTTCTTTGTGATTGTTAGATACTTCTAAAGTTTAAAGGAAAGATTTATAAAACTATGGTTAGATCTGCTATGGTATATGGAGTTGAATGTTGGCGTATAAAGCAAGCATATGAGCAAAAGATGAGAATTGTGATATGAAAATGTTAAGGTGGATGGACAGACATACGAGAATGGATAGTTTAAGAAATGAAAACATTATAGAAAGATAGGTTGCACCGATTAAAGCAAAACTTCATGAGACTTGTTTAAGATGATATAAACATATATTTAGGCACCAATAAATGCCCTAGTTAGATGATATGAAACTATGATAAATTATTTTTTCATTAATTGAATTTATTCTATAGTATCTCACTAAATAATATAACTGTGACAATTTGCATATATTATTGTTACTTATACTTTTGTTAGTAAAAATATTTTCATTGACAGCTGTGTAAGATTTTCATTTTGGCTAAAATCATCTTTGTTTACTTCTGTTAAAACATTTTTCTCTTTCTTCTCTTTGTCCCATCATTTTCCTCCATGCATTTGAAATAAATGTTTTTGTTTGATGATAACAAGTTCAATTTTTGGTCCTAGGTTGTTGCTGTGCTAGGCTAGTGTTCAATAGTCTCAAGTATAATTGTTACTTGATAGGCCTAAGGGTTGTGCCTAGTTTATAATGAAGAGTTTTAGAACTGGTGGTATGGATATTACCATTGTTTCTCTTCTATCAAATGGACAATGTAGAGATGTAATAGATAGCCAGGCAGTTCATTAGATGCTTGATTTTTTCTTCTTTCTTCTATATATATTCTTGAAATGTCATTGTTTCTTCGATTATCCTCTTTTTCATTTTTAATTATCCTTATATTTTGCTGCTAGTTTAATATTTGAGGGAATTTACTTAGGTTGGTGGAAGTGCTGTTTATTGCTTCAAACAACCCAAGGATGAGAATAATCTAGAAGACCATTTTGCTAAAGCTTCTTCCCATGTTGTAATAGACATAAGAACTGCAAAGCCGGCCAATACTGATATTGCAACTGGTTGTAAAGAAATTTTGGATGAACCACTACTGTTAGGTGCAAAAGCTGCAGTTACACCAATTGCAAAAATGGAGTTAAATGAAGGGAAAGCTGATGGGGCTGATGAGCTATCAAGAGTGAATTTAAATGTTCTTGTTGATAACACTGCTGGAGATTTGCATGATTTGGCTGACCTACCATTACAATTATCAAACCCGTTATCTGGAAACATTCAGAACCTAGAAAATAAATCCACTTTTGCATCTTTTGGACATAAGTCTCAGGATGTTAGAAGAGAGCCTAAAGAATTGAAAGAAGGATTACTTCCTAGAACTTGCGAACCTAAGAAAAGACGGTTGGAGGATTCAGTGGAACATAAAAATTCCTTGGAGATAGGGCATGGTTCAAAATGTAGCAGCGAATCTGGAAACTCACAATCCCAATCTTTGAGCAAATTGGTTACTGTTGAGTTGAATTCAGCAGTTGGCGTCTTAAAGGATTCTTTAACTCCATCATCACCTCTTATCCCCAAGTTAACTATTTCAAGTGTTAACTTATCCACCTCAATTTCTAAACCCTCTGCTGGTAAAGCTAGTCAAACAACTAAACAAACACGAGTAAAGGTCAACTCATGTATCGCTCCCAAGGAGGAAAATCCACCAATACCAGTTAAAGATATGGAAGAGGTTTCTGAAAATCCAACAAAGGGTCAGCCAAAGGTTTCTATTTTTTCTGGATCTAATCTGCCACAATGTAGTAAAACCTCTTATAGCTCTTCCTCTGAGCACGTTGTATCTGATTCAAAAGAAGAGTCACCTTTCCGTTCTTCAAAAATTAATTCCAAACACATTGCAATGGGAAATCTACGGTCTGACAATGTGGTTGGTTCAAGGCATTCTCAACTTGCTTCTGGTCAAAGTAAGCCAGTTTCTTCAAACCCATATCAGAGAACAGAAAAGAGCCATCAAACAGGTCCATACACTTCAGCAAAAGTTTCAAATACCTCTATGTTTATGCATGCATCTGTGTCCTCTAATGCTACCTCAACATTAAGCGATGAAGAGGTAATGTAAGTGCTACATTGAAATAGAATCTCATCTTTGTTAACACTATTTATTCAGTTTTTTTTTTCTTCTTAGCTTGCACTGCTATTGCATCAAGAATTAAACAGTTCTCCTAGAGTTCCAAGGATTCCACGTGTGCGGCAAGCCACGGGCATGCAATCAATCACCAACAATGGAATGACTGTTTTCTCCAGACGTCCTGTTTCTGGGGGAAAGGATCAAATCTCAGTAAGAGTGCTTCAAGTGTACTTCTATCTGTCCGCAGGCTGCTTTGGGATTCATCTAATGTGGATTTGGTTCTTTTTAGGTATTTAGAAGGAAAAACAAAGAAGTCGGATTTAGAGATATTAACTGCAATTCTCAAGAGTTACATGATGAAAGCAGGAAGAAAGCTAGGAAACCATCACTTTCTTACCACAAACGTCAGCATTCATCAACAGACAAGAAAAAAGACTCACATATTAGACCCCCTGACATGACAGTCAAAACTGATCCTCTAGCCCCTACTGAAGGTGAAAGAAATGATTATCCTTTTTCCTCACCAGAGGTTAGTGAACAGAATACTCCAGCAGCATGCAACTCAGTTGGGGATGTTCCCAGAGATGATAGTAGTGTTATTTCTTGCACTTTGCCTGGTAAATTCTCATATTTTTTTTTTCTTTTTATGAACATAATTTGTATTATGTTTTCTTATAGATAATTAATGTTATGTAACAATTTGCAGGATTGATAGATGATATAATGAGCAAAACTAAGCACATAACATATGAAGAGCTGTGCAGTGCTGTTCGCCCTGTATGTTTTTTTTTTAACAACTCTTACCAGTTCCACCTTGACATATATGTGCATTGTACTTATTTTCACTACCTGAGTTCTATGTTTTGTTCTGCAGCATTGGCATGAACTTAGAAAACCTAACGGAGAGCGATATGCTTATCCTACTTATTTACATGCTGTTCATGACTGTCTACGGAACAGGAGTGAATGGTCCCATTTGATTGAACAAGGACCCAAGGTAAATTGAACTATAATACCTTGGTATATTCTTTTTTAATTTTCATTGTATTTAATATTTTGACATTTGACTAATTTGCCAAGTAATGCTCTTCTATTTCTTTTCTTTAAAAGAAAGCTCAACTTTACTGTCACTTCTGAACATATACGATGGTGGTGATTCTCTTGATCCTAATGATATGCAGAAGACAGCATACACGATCTACCTGAAAAGAAAATTTCTTTATCTTAGTAACTGTGACTTCTAAACATATGCACCATTTGTGATCCGCATGATCCTACTGTTGCAGAAGACAGCAAACACTTGATCTACCTGATCATTATGGAGAATTTGTTGCTGATTCTTTGTGGGATCATCACCAAATTGGCGTTAATTGCATTTAGATCACACTTCATAAAGTCTAGAAATTCATATATATTCAAACATCACGCAGGGGGATGGCCGGCTGATATTATATTACACTTACTATGGCGTCAGCATATTATCCTTAGTATCTTATCTTCAGGGTCATATTTTTAAGCTTCACCATGGAGAACCTTGTTTTTAGCATTTCCAAGTATCATTTTCAATGTTTTACTTGCGTAGGGAATCATGCATTTGCAAGCTGCATGCAGGAAATAGTAGCATACGTCATTTCATTTATGTTCTGTTATTCTTTTTTTTTTTTTTGGATTTATTAACTCATTTGTCAAGAATCTCTCCAGTTGGGCATGGACAATACCAACATATGTTTCTTGTTGCTTGTGTTTTCTTGATATGTTTATGATGTATCTCTTTCAAGAAGAAATTTGACTACAATTCTAAACTGTTTCAGACGAACTCAAGCAAGAGGAGAAAGGCTGAGTTTGATTCTGATGCACCAACAATTGAATCTGAAAGTGAAAAGGCAAGTAGCAGAGCTTCGAAAGAAGAAGATAATGGGGTTGAATCACACCGAGAGGATGTCCCAAAAGGCAAGCGCAATGCACGGAAGCGCAGGCGGCTTGAGCTACGTGGCACAAGTACAGAAGAGAGTAGGAAGAGGGGCAGCAGAGCTGCTATTTCGGTTTGTTACACTTCTGCTTTCTCACATTCAAACAACGAGGGCAATGAATTACTTAGTGAGGACGAAAATCAAGGAGCTGGAACACATAATGGTGGGACCGAGACTTCTGGTTCTAGTTCAGATGACTCCAGCTGAAGCTTTTTTCTTCCTGAAATAATACTGTCAGCCTGATCTTTGAGATTCGGCTTGTCATGAAGGTTTCTCGCAGACTCAGGTCTTGCTTCTTGTCTGCAACTTCAATTCTCCTTCAACCTTCAAACAAGGTACTAACCACTATATTTGAAGTCTAGAGATGTGATAACTTTGTCCAGTCTTATTTAGAATGCTTTGAAGAGTTTGTTCATTTCCTTTGATGCAGATGACAAATTGAAATGTCTTTGTATTTCTGATGTCAGTGTATATATAAATATATATATATATATATATATATATATATTTAGGTTGCGGGCTGTAAATCAAAACTATGCATAGCATTTCAGACAAAAGCATATCACCGCATAGAATTTTTATCGTCTTTGTTTGACTATTCTGTGTGATTTGAATGTACTGTGATTTGAATGTACTTGTTAGGAAGATAATCTAAGCAAAATATTATTGTACACTGTCAATTTGCTTATGTGATTCAATATCTCATGTTCGCATTATTTCGCAAAAGTTTACTGTAAATATAATGTATATTGTTGAATTGGATTTGATAAAATAACATGTTTGAATTGCAGTTGCATTGAGAGCTTATCCTTGTTTACCTGGGTAGCATGGGGAGACTAAAAAGAATAGGAAGATATGAGAGAAGGCAAATGTATAAAATGGTATTTATTTGGAAAAGAATAAGTAGAATGTTTGGAAGATTGAACCAACCAATTTTCTTAAAATTTTATTCCTAAATTGGGTAGATTAAGAAACGAGGGTAAAAATAAAAGGTGTTCCTTATTTTTGAAATATGACTTCTCATTTTAATTTTTTTTTATCAAAAATATTCTACAGCTTGTATAATTATGTGATTGTCTACCACCATGCTATTTTATTATTATCTTTTATTTATATTTTTCCATCTAAATTTTGAATCGGAGACGAGTTGCATGTTAGGTAAGTGTTGAGAGGTTATAATTGTTGAATCGGGTTGAATTATGGGATGTATAATATATTAAATTTAAATTTGTTCAGATAGGTTAAAATTATTGATTCAGTTGAATAATGAGATGTATAATATATTAAATTTAAGTTTGTTTAGAGATTTACATTTGTTATTGGGTGTAATATGTAAGGAGAATAAAAATATCATTTAAAGTTTTGTCAAAGACTTTGATGAATTTTAGTCCTCTTTATTAAAATTATTTTTTACATTGTAGTAGCTACGAAATTATAGTGATGTATTGATCAGTTTAGGATTTAGGTGGGAGATATCGATGAGATAATAATGGAGAGATAATAATGAGCACAACATTGAAAGATAATTTTCATTTTATATGGAATGGAATGTTCTTTTCATAAAAATTAAAATGGACAAATGGATGACTTCTTAATTTTTGCCCAAGAAAATTAGAAGCAGCTTAAAAGTGAGCAGTCGTACCTGAATGGGATAGTTATCTACAGTAACTTGACCGAGTGATTTATCGAAGGAAAAAATTCACGATGACATCCCTATTTTAACAACACATCAAATAACTAAGTCCTTGTATACATTGATATCACTATTTATTCTTTCTAAAAACTTCTTTAAGCTTTCTAAAATATAATAAAAAGTTAGTTGATAAATAAAAGTTTTATTATTCTCAATTTGAAAACAGAACAGCTAATTAGATATTTTATTTATTTATCTGTTTGTTTATTTAGTCTATTTGTCTATCGGCATTCTGGGTTCCAGGTTCAGTTTTTTATTTCTAGGTTCTAATTATTTGTTTTGGTTTTTTAGTGGTTTTGATTTTTTAGTTTCTATTGAGTTTTGATTCTGGATTCTATTTTGGATTTGGGTTTCTGTTCTATTTTTGGTTTTATTTTTTGGGCTAGGACTTCTATTTTTTTTTCTCTTTTTTTTTTTAATATTATAAAGTGGTGGAATTTGGCTGCAGTGCACTGCTCGTTGTGGATGGACTGATTCAGACCAGACTGGTCTAGTTTGCTAGATGTGTAGCAGGCGAGCGTATGGTCTTCCTCTTTACCGTTGACACTTGATTTTAAATACATGCAAAGATTCATATTAAGTAGGGTGATGCGCTCTGTCCCAAAGCATTTGAAAAGGAGATAAATCACGATGAAAGATATTAAGTAGACCTCTTGAGTCATAAATAGAGGTACTGATCCGGATATTATAGGGGGGAAATGATTGATAAAAAGACTAGTTAAGCTAAGTCCCGAGTACATCTCGGGCATAACAAGTTCCGAGTACCTCTCGGGCATAACATGACCCGAGTACATCTCAGGCATAACAAGTCCCGAGTACCTTTCGGACACAACATTGCCCGAGTGTCTCTCAAGCACAACAAATCCCGAGTACCTCTCGGGCACAACAAGTCCCGAGTACATCTCGGGCATAACAAGTCCCGAGTACATTTCAGACATCACAAGTCCCGAGTACTTCTCGGGCACAAGTCTCGAGTACTTCTCGGGCACAACAAGTCCCGAGTACCTCTCGGTCATGATAAGTCCCGAGTACCTCTCGGGCCTATATAAACAGAAACCCCTCGATTAAAAGTGTGGGCCCTCTTATGAAAGGTTCGCACGATCATCCCCAGGGAATTCCGGTGTTCGTTACTAAAAAGGAGGATATCCTATTATTTAGGAAAATATTTATTGCTTGATTATTTAGTAATCAATAATTCCTAAAATATTTGGAGATTCTATTCCTTTATTGACAGGGTCTTAAATATGGATACGATGTTGACCAAGTCAGCCCTAATCGTGGAAAAAGTGCACCCGCCGCTTCTATATAAAGGAGGGTTAAACCCTAGGTAAAGGGATTCAAGTTCTTCTTTTT
>JBBPFQ010333839.1:0-16550 GCA_037974815.1 Kaempferia elegans | reverse complement strand
TATCGCCATTTACAACACTGTTTCTTATTTAGATATATGCTAAATATAATATTTTATAATTTCCAATTATTTTCGGAAATAACCTCTTGCAAAGTAAGGTAAGATTGCATACAATACACCCTTCACCGGAAACCCACGTTAGCGGGAGCTTCGTATACCGGGTTGATCTTTATAATTTCAAATTATATATAATAGGATAACAAAAATGTGAAAATGACATGTATTATTTGTTCAATCAATGTTTTAATTAATGATGACAATATCACTAGTTAAGCTAATCAAACGAGCTTGGCTTGAGCTCAATAAGATTTTGAATATGCAAGTTAGGTAAGAAAATAAACAGTCAAGCTCAGCTTGGCTTAGCACATCTTGTTTTACACTCCTACCTAACATGGGATCCTACTCAGTTATGGTCGATAATCTTCAAATATTTCTTGATCTTCATGTTAGATATCGTAGAATTTATCATGGTTGCTGGTTGAACTTTTACTTTAATTTTGTGCTAATGAAGAGCGCTGTAATTATATTTGCTAAAGTATAGTACTTTTCTTTGGTGTGTTTATGGTTGAGAAAACTAATACTTCTTAGTATCAGCAACAGTCTGTAATACTTCTGTAACCTCGCCCATGCAGGGAGCTCTACAAAAACAATATTCAAGGAACAATACCAGCAGAATTTGGTAATCTGAAGAGTCTCATTAGCCTAGACTTGTATAATAACAATATCTCCGGTGTCATCCCTCCAATGCTAGGGAAGCTGAAGTCCCTAGTGTTCTTGTAAGTTATCAATTTTTAACTTTTATTTTGATATGGAAATCATCCTTCAAAAAGGTTATTTGGTAGTGTTGGCGGGATCATTACTAAACAGATGTTTCATTAGCCTATGTTAAGTGAATTATTAACTAGGACAATGAACAATGTTTTGATTTTCAGTATTTTAGTTTTAAGTTGTAGAAAATTATATCTTTCAGCGCTTGTTTTATACCGCTTTCCATCTATTTGTATCACTATCAACAATAATACATTTAATGTTTGCTTTCTAGACGGCTCAATGATAACCATTTGACTGGTCAAATTCCAAGAGAACTGGCTAAAATTTCTACACTTAAAGTTGTGTAAGTGCATCAATTTGGTTAATATACATCATGTTATTCATTGCAGGAATTAGGTTTGATATATATTAGTTTATGCCCTACAATACTTACTTTTTGTAGTTATGGTGTGTTTACTTTTGTTACTTTCAGGGATGTATCAAACAATGACCTTTGTGGAACAATTCCCACTACTGGGCCATTTGAACACTTCCCCTTAAACAAGTACCATCTTGTTCCTATTCCTTATTAAATATTCTTTACTTATAGTTCTCTGTTATTTATATGCTGGTTGTTTTGAGCTAAGATAAATTCTTTTGCTACTTGATAGGCTAGCAAATTATGTGAATGAATGTCAGCTCTCATATATACTTGATTGGCAGTGACTTGATCTAGACTGTTCTTTATATCGCTGAATTAGGAAGAAATAAATGTTGCAGCAAAATTTGGAGTGAAATTGGCCTCTTAAGTAATTTATCTAGTTGATTAAATCAACACAAAACTTCTAAGTAAAGTTGGTTTAAGTTTCCACTGTGTGATTAATGTAAAGGGCCACTTGCTATTTATTAAGTTAAACTTCAGGTTGAAGAAAAATGTAATAAAATTGCTTAATAAGCTGATAGTTTCCACTTAGGGATGTTAGCCTGGTTTTGAAGTCAACCTACATTAAGTCCAGCTCACTCTGGGACTAAGCAAGCATTGAAGATGTTGCAAGAACGGTTGCAATCTGGATTCTTAGGAGTCTGTGATCCAAAGAACCAAATTGACCTTAACAATCCAAGTATCATGTTGCATCTTAATTTATTAGGATCTCATGAACCTACAATTTGAACGTGTTTTCACTCATGCTTGTAGATAGTTAGTAATTGCTATAAATTTCTAAGTCATTGTGACGAATGGAACCATTAATTCCTGCCTAGGTGATTTTTTCAGAATTCACTATTCATTAAAAATCATGTCTAGGAAATCATGTAGGAGTGTAGATTAATTGCCAAGAATGACTTATTGTTGAAGTTTATAAGAGCAGGACATTTTTGGTAATTAATCACCTTTGATTGTGGAATTGTCACGCAGATGTTCCACGGACACACCTACTTCGACAATAAGCTGATCCATGATAATAATTCCATACCTAGTGGCTTGGGTAGATGAATTGAGGGGAAAAGGTATTTGGAGAAAAAGGAACAAGGGCTTGTGCATGACTTACTCGTGATATTGAACCTACATTTGTGTTTAGTATATTTTCACCATTTTCATCTAGATATATTAGTCCCGATTCCTAACTATTTAGCAACTATTTAGGGTTGATTACATAAATCTTATCTATCCATTTTTTAAGACTATCATTGTAATAAGATTGAAATCAATTAAATTATATTGTATTGTTAACCGTGATCTTGGTAGAGTGAACTCAATCTGGCTTAGAGGCCTACAGAGGGCAATTGAACGGCATCCCTCTTATAAGCCTCATTATTTATCAAAAATCTTAGATCAATGTGTTGAGAAGGACCACTACAACTACAATGAGAGATGAGGGATATAGATGAACCACTACTATGAGAGATATAGATGCTAGTAATCAAAATGCAAGACGAGCTTAGATTTATGAAAACTAGAATAGAAAATGTAGATAACTTAGATGAACATTATCCTTTGTGTATTGACAAACTACGGATTATAGAAATTTGCATTGTTAATCACATTATCCCATGTATAGAGAAAACTCAAATCATTTTCTTGCAAATAATAATCATTATTAGCCTAAATATATTTGGACAACCACCCTTATTTTTGATGAAAGAATGAATTCTGATGTATTCATTGATTGGTTAATTGAAATAGTAGACTTGATTATCATAACATGGCCTCTATTGAAGATGTACAATTTGCCAAATTCATACAATTAATAATGACCAAAATCTATCAAATATTGGCTTGAAATAAAATGTAGATTTAGAGAAAGATATGTACCACATACTTTGATGATTATCGGTACAACAAATTTATAAGTCTAAAATGGTCATAGTTAAGTATACTAGAATACTAATCACAATTTGAAATTTATGTAGGTGTTGTCATATTAGCCGACTCCACCTGGTGGGATAAGGCTTGGTCGTTGTCGCTGCCGTCGTCATATTAGCCAAAAACTTGAATTGACATTTCCATTCACTATTGGACTATCGATGACCAAAAACACATGACTTCAAAGGGAAGAATATTATTAAAATGTATCAACACTAAGAGCATCGACCTTAACAAAAATTCATGGACCTATAATTGTGGTACGAGACTTAAGAAAATATCTCAATTGACTTTATCATAGGAGATCCTTTTAACGATTTGATTTTAGAGGATTCTCTTACAATTTTTTACTTGAGTCTTCTCAGGAGCATACTAACTATTCTCTAAAAGCTCATAAAGAAGAGTCTTCTGCAGTCCTTTGCATGAGCCTTCTAAAGTCTTCTAATGATCTGCACTTGAAACTTTTCAACGGCTTTTTGATGATCCTTCATTTAGACCTAGAGAACCCCTTACCAATCCTTTATTTAGCCTTTAAGGAGCTCGAAAGTTTTTTGTTGTTACTTTAATATTCTTCAAAATCCTCAACCTAAGGGGCACTCAATGTAACAAAAATTGTGCTTACGATGTCTATGTGGGTTGTCCTTTCAAGTGGAACTCACTGCAAATACATCCTTCGGGGTTTAATTTTTTTTGTTTGCTTTCTGTTTCCTGCCTCTGACTGTTCCATTATGTGCAGTTTTGAAAACAATCCACGTCTGGAAGGTCCAGAGTTGCAGGGCCTTGCATTGTATGACACAAACTGCTGAAAGGGAATTGATGAGATCAAATCACAGCACCAAATCATATGGTTGGCGTTAACGTGATGTGTGAGAGTAGGTTTAAATATTGAACTTGAGCTTTAATGTAGGTGCAACCTATCTTGTTTGTAATCGTACCTTAAGACGTATTTTATTTGTATGCTTATGTAGATAAGTCTATCCTGAATGAATGCTTGTTCTCAATAAAAGTTGGATTATGTAAGTGCAGTTAAATTAAAATCTGGGGATTTGGTGAGCTGATCATTGCAACAGATCTCGTTTCTTACAAAGTTAATATTTTCCCACAATATCACACAGGGACGCAAAATATCTTCATCAATGGTCACGTAACACAGTGCACTGAAACTACGAGATGACCCCCTAGGCTATGGTGGGGTATAGTCTCGCAAGCATTCATGATTTTTAATTGTGGTGTATTGTAAGATGTTTTTTTTTTTTTCAATCGGATGACAGACTTGGATTGTTTGACTGTCCATTGCAACTATTTTTGAATGGGACCAATTCGGCCATCTTGAGGATTAATCGGCTTGAGCGATTGGATACGTGGTGTCAGTTAAAAAAAAATCTATGAGATGCTGACATCTAGTTGGAAGCATGGATCAGCTTTGATATCTTTGGATGGGTGTTAAAATAAGAAACTATGAGATGATGACATCTAGTTGGAAGCATGGATCAGCTTTGATATCTGTGGATGGGTGTTAAAACAAGTTTTGGAGACGCCTTAAGGAAGATTGAACAACGGTGTTAGATGAAGCAATAAAAGAATGATGACTTGTATACTTGATTTAGAGGTATCAAGGGTATTTGGATTAGATTGAAAAAATGATTTATAAAAAATCTCAATCCGATTCTTACCCAAATAATATGAATAATATATTATAAATATTTTTTTAAGTTATTTTTTTTATTTGTATCTCAATACTTTATCATTATCATACTAACATTGATATTGATATATAAAAAAACATCTTAATTTTAAAAATAAAATTTAATTTAATCCTAAAAATCTACTAAAATATAAATTCAAGTCAACCTGAATGAGAAATCTCTAATCTGAAAACTCTTCAATCTAAAAACTCTCAATTCAAATTTGATTTTTTTTGGAATTGATTCAAATCGGATTATTGAATCTTCAGGTAGAATCCATTTTGACATCCCTAAGCAAGTATGCCTTATATGACAAAATCAATTATTTGACAAATGTGTCTAGAAAAGTAGCACATGCAAAAAAATTATTGTCATCCACGAAGAATTAGAATACAAATAACTGTTTTTCTCTTCAAGTCAATTTTCTTTTATTTATTTATTTAATTTTATGTAAAGAGATTCATAAACAAGAGCAAATAATACAAACGAACCTTGGAAGGGCTCCTATAAAATTTGTCCCCTTTCAATCATCTCTATTGCATACAAATAGTGAAATTATTGACCTTAACTTATCTATTTTTTTAATCTTAAGTGTAGTATCTATTTGAATTATGTAGATCTCAAATATAAATAATTCATCAGTCCATTTTAAAGTCATTTCAGCTTTACCTGCTCGCTCTGTTACGGTCATGCCAGCTAGCACATATATATATATATATTTTTTTAAATACAAATATTTATTAATAAAAAGAATAAGGGCATAATTTGAAAGAAGCGTAATGGCGTCGGGCTCTCTTGAATTTGCGTAGCCATTTTTCCAAACAGATGCCACACGCCGCCACGGACGTCAGCCCCCAGCGCCTCTCTCGCAGATCCATCAGCCGCCATGGTCCCCTTGCGGTTCTCTTTTCCCCTCTCTGTTCCATTGGCCGGCCATTCCCAGAAGCTTCAAATGTTACACCTCGGTGACGCACGCAGTGAGCTGTTCAGCGGTCTGTCTTCGTCGGACTGGAAAAAGCTTTGAAATTCCGGTAGGCTTTACAAATTTTATAGGCTGGATTGGTGTTGTTGTCAGGTCGGAGCTAGTTAGGGCGGCTTCTCTGGAGCAGTGTTTGAAATGGATGATGATGCTAAAAGTGATACGAAGCCTCTGGTGAAGGTGTACCATGAGAATTGTCCCGGATGCAAGCAGGAGCGGAAGAATGAGGTTCACCGAGGAGTTCCCTATAGGGATTTCATCTTCATTTGGGTCGTCTCGCTGTGTTCTGGTAAGTCGATATTCACTCTGCCTTTGGACTTTGCTCCTCTTACAGATGTTCTAGCCTTAGAGACTAGTGTTCAATATCTCAAAATTAAAATGCCCTTAGTAGATTTGGTGCGTGTTGGCGTCAGATTCCTATACCAGAAGAACCGGCTGCAAATGGAAAAGTGCCTGGGAAAAAGTTTTCCCGGTCTTTCTTTCTCACTTTTTCATTGGACGTGAATGGGAGGAAGCGGTTGGGGATGGTAACACAAATTGACCAATTTGTTTTCATCCGGATAATGGTAAAACAAATTGGCCAATTGCCTAAAAATCCTTGGCTCCATGCCACAAATGGTCATAACATATCAAACATTAAACATTCAGGATTAAAATTATTGAAAACTAAAGTTTTGGTCAACCAAGTTTTGGTCACTCAACCAAGTTATTTAAAATATTAAACTTTATTTTTACACTCAACCAAGTTTTGGTCATTAAGCATAGTGGCCAAAATTTGTTTGAGCACTAAAGTATAATATAAAATTATTGAAAATCACATCATAGGTAATAAATAACCATAACATTCATAGGTTTTTTTTTTCCCTCTTTTGAGTTTTGAAGGGGCGATGGTGCTGTTGAAGGTAGTCTGAGAAGAGGGGCATGAGGGGGTGATTTAATGAAAAAGCAGGGTGAAGTTTAAAAATAGGGACCTTTACAGGGCAATTAGCTAAAATTTTAAACAAAATCTTATATTTTTAAACACTTACTTTAATATCTTTAAACATTCAATTGTAAAACTCTCCTTTTTCCCTTCAAAGAATCACAAATAACGAAACCTTTCTTTATTCATGTCTTAGTACTTTATAGCATGCCTGTGTATCAAAATAAGAGGAACTTTTTTCGATGAAGTTGGCTATATTTTTGGATGAACATTTTTGGAGAATAAAAGGAAAACCCTGTCACTGTGTTAGAATATGCTGGTACAATGTTAATTTAGAAAATCCAGGCAAACTAAAATAAAAAAAGAATCATAATTGTTCTGCATACATATTTGAGGAGTTTATGCATGATTGTTCAAAATTATTTTCAGCTTTATTTTGCCTTCTAGAAATATTAGAGTAAGTTCTGTTAGTTCAGTGATTGGATTAAACAAGTTCATGTAAATTTTTTATTTAATTTCTTATAATTCAATTTCTTTGATAATGAGTTAATTTGAGTTTGTTTTAACTACTTGTATTTTTTTTTTCAGCTTTACCAATATCATCCTCATTTCCTTTCTTGTACTTCATGGTACGTACAACAAAACTTAACTACAAATTTCTTGTTTAAGCTGCATTAATACTGAGCCTCATGTTTGCCTCATTACATCCAATCTATATTGAAACGATTGATAAGAGAAGCTTAAATCAGTTTTTCATCTCATATGATTTAGTTTTGGAACAAATGGTGATCCGAACTCTGTTGCTATAAGCCTGTAACTAAAACATTATTTCATGTGATTTTCTTCATGAATATTGACTGGATAGTCAGCATTATAACACCTTGCAACATCCATATTTTCAAGAAGATTATAAGGAAATAAAGATGAGGTGTTTGATATTTGTGAAGCTAAATTTATGACTTTCCTTGAACCAAAAACTCAATGTTGGAAATTACTGACTTTCAAATAAATCTCTGAACACATGTTGTGACCTATAGAAGCACGTTATCAAGGATCATCTACCCTAATCCACAGTCGGAGTCAAAAAATTGCAACCCAAACTTTTTGATGCCGATGACTCTATTGGTGCTATTTTATAAAAAAATACTCTGTATTTTATAAAAATTATGTCTCCTATTTGATCCTTCAGAAGTTACCTCACCTATTTTAGTACTAAAGAAGTAGAGTGCATGGGATGATCACAATTACTGTTCATTTGTCCTTTGATTTCATATACTGAGTAGATAATGCATTAGGTCAGAAGTGCATCAATCTGCAATTTTCAATCACTATTCTTGACGGACCATGACTGTTGAGTGTTGATACAGATTTCTCAAGGATATTGTTTCTGCAATTGCTGCTATAATTTCGATACACATTTTATGGTCTTTCTACATGCTTCTTGATGTACACTTGAAAGGACACTGAGTATATTGCAACATTTCCTGTTTTAGTGTGTTGAGGATGTTTTCCTATGTTCCTTCTAGTTATTTATGTCATGATGTTGAATATTATTTTCTGATTCTAGATCACACTAATTCAATCTGTAATAAGTTTGATAGAAATTTTGTTATCCCTGGACTATCTCATTAGCCTTCTCCATTATAACATGTTAGATACGAGACTTGCACATTGCGAAAACAGATGAAGATATTGGATTTTATGCTGGATTTATAGGTAATACTTCTAAAGACTCCATTCTTATTCCTTCATTAGTATGGATAATATATCACATATGATGGTAATACTTCTATAAGCTCCATTCATTATTTCTCATAATATCTTGCATATCACTCTCAATATGATAAAGGTCAAAGAAAACAATTGTTTCTTGGAGTATAACTAAGGAATTGAATATCTGTGGAGATTTATTTTTTGAAATATAGATCTGTTTTTGATTGAAGGATCTTCATTTATGATCGGAAGAGCCTTGACCTCAATATTTTGGGGAGTTGTGGCAGATCGTCATGGAAGAAAACCCGTTATAGTCATTAGTATCTTTTCAGTGTATGAATCATGTGACTCCTTGTTCATTAATAAATCAATTCTTAATTTTTCTGAATCATGAATACATTAATTTTGATTCCTTGATTTCCGTCAGAATGGTTTTCAACACACTTTTTGGCCTTAGCACAAGCTATTGGATGGCTATTATTTCTAGAGCACTTCTTGGATGTCTTAGTGGTTTGCTTGGTCCAATAAAGGTTTGTTATGTTGATAGTCAGCTAGAAATTACTTTCCAAAAATATTAATTACAAATGTTATGGTTTGTAACTAGGAGCTTGATGTGGAATTAAATGCAGGCTTATGCTTCAGAAGTTTGTCGAAAAGAATATCAAGCTCTAGGCTTATCCCTTGTAAGAATCTCTATGATATTACTTGATCTTCTTCAATGTCCCACAACTAGATGATTATAATCAAGCTTAACATCCAAATATTTACTTCTAGGTTAGTACCTCACGAGCAATAGGGTTAATTATAGGTCCAGCCATCGGAGGATACCTTGCCCAGGTATTGATTTAATTGATGTCATTCATGAAAAAACCTATTGGATATTCTGCTAGAGTTGAACGATTTGTTTGTTTGAGTTTTTTTGTAGGTCAAATAGATTTTTGATTTACTTTTATTTGTGATTCTTATGTTTTTTTTTCAGAAAATTTAAGTTATTCATTACTCAAAAGCATCTTTTTTAAACATCTAAAAAGCCTCATCTGTGTGCTTCTAACCCATTTACCAGTCATATGTTTTTGCCATCCTTATGTGATGCTGGTGACTTCTCCATTTTTAATTCTAAAAGAAATAAAATTTTCCAAGAACTGGAATCCCATTTCATAAAGTAAAATATATTTTTACTATAATTGTAGAGCAAAAATTAGCCTGTGTACTGCAAAAGACACTTTTCACTAATTACAAAAGAACTGCTAGTTTTAAGAGGAAGATGATCCCTAATTATTACATCTTTGATTGTTAAGTTGTTTTCTAATTTCAGGAGATTGTAGTTTCTTCAGTAGTTGAGTGCATAGTTAAACTAATCTATACTTAATAAGTGCCTAGATATTGAAGTCTACATATTCTATCCTTGTTTTGATGTTTGTCTTCTTTTGGGGAAAAAAATGTGAAAATGATTGTCCATCAGTATTATCTTGAAATATTTAGAAACATACTATTGAAAATATTGCCTGAGTTGCACCCTAGAGCACTCTTATCATTAAGAAGTAGATTGTAGAAGCGTAACTCCACCACTGAAACTGAACTATAAAGTATATGAGTTTTTTCTTTTCCATTTAATAGAGATCCAACCAATTAAGATATCATCTTAACCAACCAATTAAAATATCATCTTGACTTTTATGTTGGGGGTTTTCGTTGTTCCTCATGCTTGTTTGCTTTCTGGTTTATTACCTTTTTATACTTCTTTGCTTCCATTATTCATGCTATCTCCTTTTCTGTTTCATTATCAGTTGATGCAGTTTTCCCTGTTTTTATTTTGAAACGAATTATCCTTTCATTTCAAAGAGGAAAATGAGAACAAGTAATTGCATGTTTTTTGGTTTACATATGACAGCCTGCAGATAAGTATCCAAATGTGTTCTCGAAGGACTCATTGTTTGGCAGGTGAAATAGAAATATCAATGACCTGTGCTGCAGATTTTCACGTCAATGCTAAATATTTTTAAAATTTAATCCAGGTTTCCTTACTTCCTACCTTGCTTGTGTATATCTCTCGTGGCAGCTGTTGCATTGGTTACCTGTTTATGGCTTCCTGTAAGTTTAAGTATTAGTAGTCTATTTGTTTATTTCATTTAGCAAACAGGATTTTTTTAGAGTGTTTATGCTTGCAAATATCTTAATGAAAATCATAATTCAGTATCCTGTACCTTGTCCGTAACGAAATCATACAATTGAACCTATAGCTGCTTTCTAGTAACAACTGATCTTCAAAATTTTAATTGTTGATTGCAGTTGATGAAAATCTACAGTTTTCAACTTTAAGCAGCATGCTTATTCACCGATTATACCTAGGTATTGATCTAGCACAAGGCTTTAGAGAAATGTGCATGCATCTGGGATATTTTGATAAAATCTTATACATAAATCCAAGATGAGGCATCAATGAATCAAGATCACAGAATCAAGGAGTATAAATAATGGTTGTCTAGGTTCATTTTCTTGACCAAGATGGAGCTTGAGAATTTCTTGTTGGAAACACATTCTGTTGACATACTTACACTAGAGGGATTTTGATCCGACCAGATAATTGTGAAGAAGTGAAGAACCTTTATGACCTTTCAACTTAGCCCTCTCAAGTCTCAATAGTCCACGCTGGTTTGAGTTATGAGACTTTCTTATCTATTAAGAATCCAGTTCTGTTGAACATCGACTATGAATCCAAATATTTTACATATTGACTACTTCTGCAATATACATGAAATGATTTCTAGACTGATTATAATTTGCTGTTTTACTTGTGCTTCTCTTAACCTAGGGGAGGGGCCACCTAACCTTATATCCTACCTTTCAATTAGCTAATAGGATGGCAAACTGAGTTCATTTCATTAGGGGATGATCAATCTTATTGAAGTTGGTGCTTTTGGCTTATCTCTGATTCCATTTTATTGCTGAGAATGTATCATCAGAGGATCACTTTATCCTGCAGCTCAATATATCTTTCTATTTTATGGTTCATTCTTTTGCAGGAGACTTTGCACATGCACCATGAAAAAATTGATGATCTAGAGGGTTCATTGATTGGGTACGAGGCAAAAGAAACTAGTGATGAAACTGAAGAAACTATGGTGGAAGCTAAGCAAAGCTTGATTAGGAATTGGCACTTGATTTCTGCAATCACTGTTTATTGTGTCTTTGCTCTTCAAGACATGGCATACTCTGAGGTAGCATGATTTTCATGAACACCTATTTATCTATATGATTTTTACAAGGTTATCATTCTTGTGATGCACGGAACACATTGTTCTGTTAATAAAAGTATGAAGCATACACATTTAATGATTAATCTGGTTAGAGAAAGAAAAACATAATGAGAACACAAAGCATGTTATGTGGAATATATGGCAAACTTTGACAAATATGCAAAAGAATGTTATCCTAAATCATGGGACACAATCAATAGCAAGTGTTTTAGAGTAAAAACAATCAGTTCACATGCCTTATTCTTTTAGGAAAAAATTTTTGCTCTTCAAAATATAATTCCTGCTAATACTAATTGTGATGTATGATAAATAAGGAGTTAGCATGAGGAAATTATCATTTCTGTATGTCAAACTATAGTATGATGCAAATACTATAACATTTCAGATTTTCTCTTTATGGGCTGTGAGCAGCAAAAGATCTGGCGGTTTGAGCTTTTCATCTAAAGACGTTGGTGAAGTGCTTGCAATCTCAGGTAAATATGTTGTGCATCTAGAAGGCATTGTAACATGGTCATAATTGATCATTAACTTGAACTGCATGTGCAATTACCTGACAGGTTCCGCATTAGGTGGAATAGTTGCATCATATTTCGTCAATAACCTAAATATGCTAATTTGTTATTTTCAATTTAGAACTTGCATATCACTTGCTGAAAGTTAGAGTGGTCCGTGTAATTATGCTGCTAAAACAATTAACTAAGCTTACGACGTTACTCCCAGAATTAGTATTTCCTTAATGCTCAGTTGCTGACTTGTTCCTCTATAGGTTTCAGTCTCCTGATGTATCAAATGTTTCTCTATCCACTCTTAGAGAAGTACCTAGGACCCATCCCTTCAACTCGTGTTGCAGCGGTATCAATGAAATTTCATTTGTTTGTATTCATTTGTGTCATTAAATATTCATATACTTATATTTTTAAGCATAGGTTTAAATTTTTTAATAGCACTATGTTCTGTGCAGATTCTTTCTATACCGCTGCTAACCAGTTACCCATTCATGTCTAAGCTTTCTGGATTTCTACTTCTTTTAGTTGTAAACTGTGCTTCCTTCTTGAAGAATATTTCTTCGGTGAGTATTTATCTTTCTTTTTCAGTACCCTGTACCAAGTAAGATGTATCAATATTTGCATGTTGAACAAACCTGATGTGTTTATGCAACATAAATTGTTGCACCGGGCTACTATTTTACCTATTCCCCCTAGGTGGTGTTTGGTATCCATGATGGATCACTAGGGTGATAGACAGAAATCAAACTGCTGTTTATTCAGAGTTAGTGGTGACTAGTTAAAATAAGAATGCTTTCTTCCAATGTATATTCAACACAAACGAGTAGTGTGAGTTAAGATATCACTCCTTTGAACAATTAATGGAATCGTCCAATTGATGCTCATTTGGTAAACATGGTGATAGCTGGAATAAGACAGAATTATGACAATGTAATACATCTCTTTTTGCAGGCAATACTCCTTTGTCATCAGTAGGTAGTAATCTTTTGTATTACCTGCTATGGAATACTAGCACGAGCTATGAAACTCCACCTCATTTTCTTAGGGCAAAAAATCGTTTAACCTGAATGCAGATCAGTTTTATTGAAATGGATGTGACCTTTTGTAATAGTATAGAAAATCCTATACCTTCGAAATTAATGGAGAAAAATATGAGAATATATCTGCATGAAATATTTCGTTTCAAGATTTTTTTTCATTTTTTTAATGCTTACCTTAGAATGCTATTTTAACCATGTTATTGACAATTTAATCAGGTAACAATTATTACTGGGTGTAATATCCTACAGAATAATGCAGTGGTAATCCTCTTTGCACATGGTAGATTTTAGACAAATTCCTTTTACAAAAGCATTTTTATCGACTTTCACAACACTTTACAGCCTCAGCATCAGAGAGGTGCTGCAAATGGTATTTCTGTCACAGCGATGTCTATTTTTAAAGCTGTTGCTCCAGCAGGTGGAGGAGCTTTGTAAGTATTACAATTATTCTCATAATAGCACTCTTGATATATCGTAGTATGGTTCACATTTCAAAATTAAGCAAGTAAATGCCGTAATCAAGCATTTCTTATGCAGCATGCATATATTTTGAAATTTAAACTCGCAATTTGTCGTAATATGGTTCATAGATCAATGTAAAATTTGAATGCTCAATGACACGATGGGGGTTGAAATTTAAACTGCAATGAATACCATAGATAGATAGGTCAGGGAATAATTTGTTCCATTTCAACAAGGATAGGGAGGAATTCTGAAAGAGAAGCATTAAATTATCTACTACCTTCAACTGATCGGTTTCAATTCAGAAGAGTAGAGAAACAAAATGTAGATGTGAACTAGAATTTACAAAGCCCTAACCATCATACCTTTACCGAAATATTATATCCAAGAAACAGATTGGTTAAGGCTGTATCTTTCACTTGAATTGTCCAACTTATCCATCAACATAATTGCTTAAGATTCCTCGCGGAACATATATCCTAGTGCCTAATTTCATTTTTCGTTTTGGAATTTGCTGTGTGGCAGATTTTCTTGGTCACAAAAGCGTCAACAAGCTTTCTTCTTACCAGGTATATCTTTGTTTCTTGTTGATAAGACAGTGCTCATATTAATCTTTCTTGACAAAAAATCTACATGTTCTAGCTGGAGAACTGTTGGCTTTTCAAGGCAAGCTAGTGAATACTAATTGGTGTATTTGCAGGCGACCACATGGTATTTTTCGCCCTCAATGTGGTTACAGCAATCGGGTTGATGCTGACCGTGAAACCATTTCTAACTCAACCAAGCAGTAAGAACTGAGAAAGCATTATAAGTTTTAGATATACGTTTAAAGGAGCATGGATTACTGATGAAGCAAGACGCCCGATACTGATTTGTGAGGAACATGACAGTAATTACTATTCTTGGACAGCATACCATAAACATGTGAAGTCATGGAAACATTAGGAACGTTAATACAAAGTGTTAAATCCATTCAATTCTTGAATCTGTTTCTCACTTAATCGCGTCATTCTAACGCAAGCATGAGGTCAGGCAGGATGGATGCTGTAGCCATCCCCGTCGCGGTAGCTACTCGAACGAGTCAAAGACCGTGGACGATTCAAAAGTCAAAACTTGGACTTTGAACGCCGAGCCGCCTTAATTAATCAGGCTTGTCTGCTCCTGCAGCATCAACGACAGATGTGGCCGTAGTTTGTTGGCTACGACCTGCGTCAATCTCGCACAAACTCGCCATGTTGCAGTATCTCTCGGTTTGAGACTTCGTGGTATTTTCAGTATGCATTTGATTTATTGTTATTATTAGGCAATTACTATTTTTTTATCACACAAAATTACACCATTTACGTGATTGATTGCTAAATCCACTACACATTACCAGGTGTCGGTAAAAAACATACACGTCATTTTTTATTTTTTTTGTTTTTCATTTTTGTGTTTTGAACGAAGGAAGGGGAAAAGGAGGTAAACAGGATATAACGTCCGTTACATGATTCCCCACGACTCGAGGGTGGGGAAGGCCTGCGAGAATGCGACGTCGGCGTCGAAAACCGGGAGTTCCAACGACGCACCGAGCGAGCCGGCGCCGTTGGCCAGCAAGAGCGCCGAGGTGTCGAGCGTGGGCAGGCAGAGCTGCTGCCGGGCCCGGATCGGCTCCGGCTTGACCAACGCGTCGGAAGCGGGCGGCTGATTCCCGACCACCTGGATGCCGGTGACGCGCTGCACCATCTCCCGGAAGTTGGCCGGGTCGGCGTTGATGTAGGTCGTGGGCGATCGCTTCGAGGCGCGCGACCTGCGCTTGGCGACGCGCGCCCCGGAGGCAGGGCCGAGCGGGTGGTTCCGCGGCTGGAGGGGCGCGGCAGAGGGGGCGATCTGGCGGTTCTGGTGGAGGAGGAAAGGGGAGGAGGAGGAGGTGGCGGGGGAGGCGGCGGCGGCGGTGGCGGTACTGGTGGTGGCTCCGCCGGAGGAAGAAGTGTCTGAGAGCGAGATCTGGAGCGCGCGGGTGAGCGCCTCGTTGTCTCTGACAAAGGCCTCGCTCATCCACGCCGACTCCGAGCGATACAACCACGGATCGAGCACCGAGCAGTCCTCCGCCATCATCAAACCCTCTCTTCTCTCTGATCAATCGATCCAAAAACGGTGGATTTGGGATGGGAATGGGAGTGAGGGGTTGTGAGTGGGTGGGGCGGGCTTTAATAGGCGCGGCCAGCGGGCCACGTGTACCTGCAGCCTCTGGTTCAGCGGCTGGCGTTGCATTGGAGCGCCTTTTTCTACTGTTTAAAATAATAATAATAATAATAATTAAAAATAAATAAATAGTACATGCATTTTGATTTTATTTGAATTTATTTTTATTTATATAAATGAGGGACGTGGACATGTCGTTGACCGTCAAACCGCGTCGTCTGGGTAGCCATGTTTATTCACTACGGTGCCACCGGTACTGTGGCGAAGAGAATAAGACCGTACTTTCAAGTTATTTACGACTATGGCCTTCAATGGCGCAACGAAGCTGAACTGGAAAGAGGAAGAAGGGGTGGTCGGCTGGTGCAATTCCCGTAAGAGTTAGGGGTGGTTTGGGTATCGAAGTCTGGGGAAAAAAAGTGTGTCCGTCAGGGCCCCGCTTGAAGGAGCGCAGCTGTTGGCTGTTGCTTCTCTTTCTTTGAAATAGAATCTTTCCTCTGTGGCGTTTCTTGGTGATGAAGCCTCATTGTTTTTCTAAAATATAATTTTATTAAATACTTTTTTTTTTAAAAATAATAATTTCTCATCAACTGTTCCATAACCCAAAAAAAAAAAAAAACTATACTCATTCCCTCTTTAAGATGAGGGTTGGGGAGACATGGAGCTGAATTCAACAAGAAGAAGATAAGAGAG
>JBBPFQ010332747.1:0-16557 GCA_037974815.1 Kaempferia elegans | reverse complement strand
ATGGATCCTTAAAGCTATATAACCTAAATTTGAGAACTTGAATCGAGTACCAGGATATGGAAAGGGAACAAGACAGCAAGAGAACGAAGCGAGCTGAAACCTCCGGCGAAGAGGGCCGGCCCGTAGTTGGAGACGACGACGGCATAATAGCTTGCACCTACGACGCCGAGGACGATGATGATCATGAGCGAAACGAGAGCCCGCAGCGCGGTACAGAACTTGAAGACGTTCCACGCCATGACGACAGCCCCAGATCTCATCGCTCGAATGGATGGGAAGGGAATCGTTTACTCGCTCTTCTCCGGACAACGCCCCTCACCTCCCCTTTGCTTTGATTCAAGGATCCAAATTTAGGGTTTGATCGAGCAAGGAAAAGGGATCGAACTTCGAAGGAAGGCGATCGATTCGGCGACGAAGATGAATATGAAGGGGACAAATTGTCTGGCAGAACACGGCATCTTTTGCATAAAGGTGCTCTAATATTCAATATTTATCCTAAATACTAATTTTGTAGATAAAATGGAAGTAAATATTATTTTAGAAAATACAAATACATGATCATCCAGATTTCACATAAATAGAATTATTTAAGCTCAGCTCACGCCCGAGCCCGGCTTCATCCCAGCCCGGCCGCCTGAGCTCAGCTCAGGTCCGGCAAAGAGCTAGGACCGAGACTGGCTTCAGCACAGGACACGCGCAAGGCTCAGATCAGGCCCGGCGCGAGCCAGGCCCAAGCCCCGCATCAGGCCGGCCCCACCCCCGGCACGAGCCAGGCCCACGCCCCGCTCGAGCCCGGCCGTCCAAGCTAGTTTGATGTTAAAAAAAAAGATGTTGCTACTAGAAAAAAATATTAATAGCATCCATATCAGTTTCTCTATTTAAATTTTTTTTTCTAAATTTTAGATAGGATAACTAAAAAACTTTTGCATCAGCTACCCTATTTATTCCCTAAGTTTAGAGTTTGTGAATAATGATTATCTAAATTTAAAGAATGAAATTTTTACCCTAAAATTATAATAATATTTTTTTCAATCTCTCTCCTTCCACTCATTAAAAAAATATAATAATAAAAAAATAAATCAGAGAGAAGAAAATAATATAAAAATAAAGATAATAAAAATTTAAGGTAGCTGATGTAGTGTGTAGTAAAAAATGATTATTTAAATTTAATAAAATTGATAATTTACCCTAAATTTTAAATATAGAATAGAGAAACTGATGTGGATGCTCTAATTATGCAAATCGACAAATTTCCCAAACACATCCTTGGACACCACACAAGTAAAGCTAAGTGAGTCACATGTCATGGCATTGATGATAGAATAACTTCTCACTAAAGCAAGCAAATGATAGATGGGGTTTAGAGAAACACCAGGGGCATATATTTCTTAACTTAAATTAGCTTCACTAATTTGGGCAATGTTGTTTTAATTAACATCATGTTGGTACCTGGGATAATCTTCAATTGAAGAGTCACTCTCGAGCTAGTGACAACCAAGCTCCCTTCCATAATGGAGTTGGGTGGCTGATCAAAATATAACTTAATTTATTATATGCGTTAATAATTATTTGAGTCGGGAAATTGATATTATATTCACAATTTTTGTAAATATCTGATAAAAATATAATGTAACATATGATGATGTATCTGATAAAATTAAGTATTACATTTTTATTTAAAATATATATAGGTGGACATAGATAATATATATGATTTTCACATATAAGTATTTTTTTTATATAAAATATAATCGGGAGATATTTTACCTTTTAATTTAAACCTAGTTTGCCAGGCTGGCCCATCAATGTCTCCCAAACGTGGGGCCCAGCGGTTCCCGGACTCGAAAGCAATTATTGAATCCGATTATCCCGCCAAATTAAATACCCCGCTCCTCGCCCACGCTATGCCGCACCCATCCGATCCCTTTCTCTTCCGTTTCTTCTTCGCGACTCCTCCGTTGTAGATCCGTTCGTTAGGTTTCCACTCAGAGAAGAACGATGAGGGAGATAATCAGCATCCACATTGGACAGGCTGGGATTCAGGTTGGGAATGCCTGTTGGGAGTTGTACTGTCTCGAGCATGGCATCCAGCCCGACGGTATAATGCCCAGGTGAGATCTTCAACTTGGGCTTCTCAAAATCATGGGATCTCGAATTGTTTTGGCCAGATCTGTTTTTTTATTACTTCATTCGTTGATGGCGTTGATATAGGATAAAAATATTTTCATTTTGGTATCCGCTGTTGTGAGATCTCGGGTTTTTATTTTGAAATTTGAATAATGTTTTTTTTTTAATTTTATACAATCTTATGCGAGATTATTCGATTTGGTCTTCAATCTCATTTGTTATCTATCTCATTTTTATTTTAATTTCCATATTTTTGAGGCTTTGGATTTACCTGGCAAAAATCTAGGGTTCGTTTTAAATTCGCATAACGCTGGGAGTTATTTTTGAAATGGCAAAGCAATGATAAATGATAGCATTTTTATTGCGCCGAGATGTAGTTCAGTGATCGAAATTATTTTATTGATATTTTCAAGCTGATTCTTTAGTTCAGATCTCATTCATAGCTTTCAGATCTGGTTCAAGATTTCAACTTTCTTTTTTTTTCTTTTTTTTTTTCTCATCCAAAAAAAAAAAAAAACCTTTTCATGATGCTCAGTAAAGTTTAGCAACTACCTACGCTCACTTCCTGAGATCGTGGCTCCATCTTCCCACGGAAATTTTGAGTTTAGTTCTGTTTCCACTTTTTAAAGAATAATCTGTATTTTCTGATCTAATGTTCTTCTCGTTCTCTTCAGTGATAGCTCAGTTGGAATGGCTTGCGATGCCTTCAATACGTTCTTCAGTGAAACTGGTGCTGGAAAGCACGTACCTCGAGCCATCTTTGTGGATCTAGAGCCAACTGTCATTGACGAAGTTAGAACTGGAACTTATCGTCAACTCTTCCATCCCGAGCAGCTCATCTCTGGGAAGGAAGATGCTGCAAATAACTTTGCCCGGGGTCATTACACAGGTAGCCTTACGAACTAGAATGCATATGAAATTGTCCTGTGCATGGAACTTGATCTTGTGTTTTCTAATGTCATGCAGTGGGGAAGGAAATCGTAGATCTCTGTCTCGATCGCGTCAGGAAACTCGCTGACAACTGCACTGGTCTGCAAGGGTTTTTAGTCTTCAATGCTGTTGGTGGAGGTACTGGATCTGGTTTGGGATCTTTGCTCTTGGAGAGACTCTCTGTTGATTATGGCAAGAAGTCAAAACTTGGCTTCACCATCTATCCTTCTCCTCAGGTATTGACAACTTCTGCAATTTTACTTAGTCTCACTTTTGGTATAGTGAATTAGGTGTGTCTGTTCAAGCACATATACTTGTGATGCAGCGTTTTATTTGTTTTTGATCGTACAAAACAATGCTCTATGTGATGCTTTTATCTGTCCTTACATTATACATGATAAATGCATATATAGTCAGTATAGAATTACAATTTGAAAGTCATGGACCAAATACCTATTCGTTTAATATTTTTAACGAAATGTTGATAACTACGGAGTTCTACTTAGGCATGTAAACATACTCACATTGTGGTTTTTAATCAGTTGCCACTAGCTAACCTTGAAGTATATTGAGTTTATCTTTGTATTGGCGATGCCTTTCATATGGGGCTGCCTTCTTATTTTTCATCCCTACAGATTGGTGATCTCATAAAGGGTAGTGCGATTAGCATTAACATCATTTTTTTTAAAAATTGATATAGGTACTCAAAGTCCTTGCATATTACCTTGTTTTGCTTGTAGGTCTCTACGGCGGTTGTGGAACCATATAACAGTGTCCTTTCGACTCATTCTTTGCTTGAGCACACTGATGTTGCTGTGCTTTTAGACAATGAGGCCATCTACGATATCTGCCGAAGGTCTTTAGATATTGAGCGTCCTACTTATACCAACCTCAACAGATTGATTTCTCAGGTCATATCTTCCTTGACCACCTCTCTAAGATTTGACGGGGCAATTAATGTGGACATCACAGAGTTCCAAACTAATCTCGTCCCATACCCTAGAATTCACTTCATGCTCTCCTCGTATGCTCCGGTTATTTCAGCTGAGAAAGCATACCATGAGCAATTGTCTGTTCCTGAAATCACAAACGCGGTGTTCGAACCATCCAGTATGATGGCTAAATGTGACCCGAGACATGGAAAATACATGGCTTGTTGTTTGATGTACCGTGGAGATGTTGTGCCTAAGGATGTCAATGCTGCCGTTGCGACCATTAAGACTAAAAGAACTGTCCAGTTCGTGGACTGGTGAGTAACATGTTCACTTGTTGTGAGTTTTTGAATTGCAAGGTTGATGTCTTGTGTACTTTTGATTGATTACTATGTCTCTGTTATGTTTTGGAGGTGCCCTACCGGTTTCAAGTGCGGTATTAACTATCAGCCGCCTACTGTGGTGCCTGGAGGTGACCTGGCCAAGGTTCAGCGCGCCGTATGCATGATCAGTAACAACACTGCTGTTGCTGAAGTGTTCTCGAGAATTGACCACAAGTTTGACCTCATGTACGCCAAGCGAGCCTTTGTCCACTGGTACGTCGGCGAAGGAATGGAAGAAGGTGAGTTCTCCGAAGCACGAGAGGATTTGGCTGCTCTCGAGAAGGACTATGAGGAGGTCGGTGCTGAGGGTGCAGACGAAGATGGTGAAGAACCTGAAGATTACTAATTTGTCTCGTTTGCTATTGTGGAATTTGTTCTTTGTTTGCCTTCTGGTTCGTGGATCATTGTATCGGATTGAAGCTTTGTCATGGTTTTTTGTTGGAAATTTGGATCGTTCAAGACCATAAGCTAGAACTGGTTTAGCAATTGTGCGTACAATGTGATCGACCTCGTTTCATATTCCAACTATTTGATTGTGCTATACCTTAGCCATGGGCAGATTTTGTCTCTTATTTCATGTTTAACCAATTACCTACATCCTCTTTTTGTCTCTCTTCCTCTGTGACACTTGCCTTGTTCACTTTTAGCAGCAAGCGTTTCTTGCTGTAGCGTCGGTTGTCACTGATTTTATTGACCATTAACAAAGTAAGCCAAGATAAAGACGAACTTCATGTCACTGATAAATTAACTAACAAATTGTTCATAGTGTACATTGCCCACTAAAATGATAGAAACACAGTAATCGATTTCGAACGCAGTCCTTACAAATATACACATGCTTTCTCTAGCATTGGAACCTACTAAGAAAAACAAAAGGTATAAAGCAATTTTTCCAAGTTCAATTTCCTGCCAAGCTAGGAATTGAAAGATGAGAATAGCTTTAGCACCCTCAAGGCCTTCAACTGATCCAGCAATTATGAGAAGATCATTGGTGGCAAGAGAGCAAAAGACCATCAATTCTCATGCCAGAAGTACACAGCTTTGCCATCAAATGGTAAAATATGCTCAAAGATTTACGACTACAATGATCTCAAACCACTTCATGTTCTTTGAGCCTCAGTGACTGAAAGCAACCATGTGGAGATAAAAAAAGGTGAAACAGAACAACACTTCAAGTTCTGTGAGCCTCAATGACTGAAAGTAACCATGTGTAGATAAAAAGGTGAACAGATGATGATCGCTAGCCAACACTCAATTTGTAAATGTTGATTGGAAGAAAATCAGGGCAGGAGAAAAGTTGCATGGACCAGTTCCACTGCTCAAAATTTTTGAAGAATTTACTTGTCTAACAATATCCTACAAGTACCAATGATCATCAGATCAAGGTCAAAGTATCTTTATCTGCCTGTCTTTATCCCCTTAAGCTCACGCGCTGTCTTTATCCTCTTAAGCTCACGAGCCAAGGCCTTCTCTCTGTCAAATGGCACCTTGAGGTTCTTGTTTACACTGGTAGGTGTTTTTTCGCTGCTTCTATTGGCAGCAGTACTTGCAGCAATCCTCTTACTTGATGTGGTGTTCTTTCTACTGAAATTGCTAGACGTGTTATGCACAATGGCTGATGTTTTTCCATTGTTTTTGCTGGAAGTTGAACTCGGATTATTTCCAATACTAGATACAGTATTCATACTCCCGGATTTGCCCAAATCATTCCCTTTGGTTACTTGAACTTTGGTTTCTGCATGACAGACAGTTTCAGAAAGTTTCAAACCTATGGCAGAAATTCTCAGTTTAGCTCGTGACTTCGCAAACCATTTAGCAATCTGCATAGGATGCAACCATAACTTAATAACCAGAGATTTGAGATAAGCGAGAGAGACGTAAGAAAGGTAATACAGGGTGGAGAGACCTGCTTAGTTGTCAAGCCTAATTCTTTTGAGAGACTCCCTTTCACCTCTTGACTAGGATATTGATTTTGTTTGAAGGTTTCCTCAAGCCGCTGTGTACAAAGAAAAGTAGGTCACACAAGCATGTGCTGATAATAAGAATACTTTTGAGAGGGCAGCATATATAGAAAGGCAATAGTCTCTGAAACAATGAATCAGCAACGAGCATAAACCTAATTATGCTGATGCACTAGCCTTTTGTGCATAGATAAGAAATATAGGCGTTTTGAACAAATATAGGCTAAATAACCATCGGAAAAATACACAATAAATCAAAGTTTAAAATTTCAAACCATGCCACACTCGGTTTACAACTAGAACAAAGTCTGATATCATGTCATGTCGATATAGTTTCAATGCTTTTTTAAGTACAAATATATTAATTTAAAAATATTTTATTATTATCATTTGATTGTTAAATAGTTATTATTGAATTATATTTAAAATGTTGAATTTAAATTTTGATATTATCTTATGAAATGCTTAATGAGAAGATCAATTTAGGATTAGTAAAACTCCATCAAATAAACATAGCAAGATCAAGTAGGTTTAAATTGAATTGAATTTAAATTTATTTTGACGAGTTTAAAATTAAATCAAATTTTTATATAATAATTATTTTTTACTATTTATAACGTTATAAATTAAATTATATTCATTTATTTATTATTTTTCTTAATAATCTATTCCATCCAACTTAAAGAGGTTTTTTTTCCTTCTATTTACCTCGTGTACAAATGGAAGAAAAAAATATATAGATTTTTTTTTTCTCTAGAGGGATGAAAGAGAAGAAAAAAAAATTAACCATTATTAAAAAGTTTTTTTTTCTTCTTTATTTACTCTCATGGATGAAGGAGAGAAAAACATTTAATAATAAGGAAAAAATAAAGAGAGGATAGAATATGATGAATTAATTATTAAAAAAATTTAGAATAAAAAAATAGAAATGAATATAATAAAAATATTACTAAAAAAAGGGAGAAAATGTTGGACCTCTATGAGATCACAACATCCTTGCAAGGTCACGAACCATGCTAATCCACATGCGGAACAGAAAATTCTGCCCGTGTCTATCAGCACGATAGACTATTTTATACCATGCAATAAATCATCCGGCTCTTGAATGGGAAAGTTACTGTCGTAATAGATCTACTATCGTGCTGCAAAAATATGGGCAACTCTCATCATTATCTAGTACCAAATTGAGCATTAGTAATGCATCAAACCACCTATATTCACAAACTAATGAATGTAAGCTATTTGGTTTTAACCAGTAACCACAAGACTATTTCCACAAAATTAAGTTTATTAAGAACCACTAAAATCAATCAAATCCACTCATTAATTCAAGCAACAGCTTATTTATTTTATTAAGCACAGTAAAGATATATTTGGTTCCCGAAAACTAGTTTTTCTCAGTAGAGTGAAAATGTTAAGTCTACCAATCGAATCAATTGCATGGTTTGCCAATGTAGGCAGCAACTGACTTATCATGCTTAGTCAGCTGAAACAGAAGCTTATACTGGTGATAGTGCGAATAAGGGTGATGTTCTGAAGGTTAGAGCAGCATGCAGTGCCAGGCAAAATCATTGTTGGTTAAATTTGGTATTAAGGACTGACACCAGATGGTGAGGCCATAATAGTTTTGGTGCAGTGCATTGGCAAAGGAATTGGCCAGGGTTGAGTACCATGTAGCATAGATGGGATTTTAAAAAAAAAATTATACAGGCAATACAAGAAACTAAAATTAAAAGGCTGGTAAAATCTGTAATGACCAATTTACACAATATGACTTAACATAAATTTTGAGAGTTAAGTTAGGTCATGTTATTTTGATGCCTATGTCTAAGTGTGCAGAAGCTTAGGAACACAAGAAATCGAATGGAAAATGCAACTGATGAGAAGGACAACACGGAAAGTGAGTCGACAAACTCGGTGCATCCAAGGGACAAAAAGATGCGGAAGAGTACACTGACAAATTAGAAAGACGCACACGGCTGTCCGAGGGATGAGAAAATGGAACGAAAGCCTGCTCGAGGAGAAGGCCGGAGTTGGCTTCGAGTGAGCTCAACTCCGAACGACCAGAGAATCACTCACACGGAGAGGAGTTGCCAGCTTGGAGTGAAAGCACTTTGGAGGCTCACAGAGGCACCCTCGAGCCTCTTGCAGGGAAGGCGCCTTCTGGTGTTCAGAAGACGCCAGGGGAAGGAGCTTCAGGCGTGCTGAAGACACCTCCAGAGCGCTGGTCAGCGCCCGTTGCAAGAGGATAAAATTTTATCCGTGAGATAAAACTTTATCCACCTAAAGGAGCCTTAAGCCTCCTTGGAGGTGCCTCTAGGCGACGAAAACTTATCTCCAAGAGGTTATAAAAGCCCCATGGAGCTAGGAATTAAAGAATGAGCTATCAAAGATTATAAGAGACTTCTCCATCTTCAATGAAGGAGTTTTTCTTAGTGCTTTCAACCGTCTTGGATTAACAACCACCTAGGTTGTAATCAAGTAAAAAAATCCTAAGTCTCTTACCTTATTCTCTTTAAAGTTGTTATCGCTTTTAATGATTTTGTTTAACTAATATTGCATCCTGCTAAAAACTAGCTCGAGATTTTCTAACTTTTGCTTGTAGGCAATTCACCCCCTCTTGCCGGCCACACCAGGACCAATAGATATTTGCAATGTAACTATCTATGTTAAATTTTTTATACAAATTGTTTATAAAAATGAGTTATGAATTAGCACAATATTTGAGTTAAGCATATGGAAATGAATTACCACCAGATTTTACTTACATGCATTAAGCAACACAATAGGCTGGGCAAGGTCATATAATATAACACATGTGACCTATAGCTTAAATAGGCTAGGTGTGTCATGTCAGGTCACCCACATATAATCATGTTGTTTCACCCTCATTCTTACCAGGTTCAGATTAACACATTTTTTTAATTAAAAGAGTGATTGGTCACGTGTTATACGGCCAACTTATGAAACACTGACTTGAGTTGCAACCTCTAGGTGCAAACAACCAAAAGACAAACTATATAACTGTATACTACAGACCAATAGTTAACTACACAATGTTAAGGATCAGAACCAAAAGACAAACTATATAACCTCTGATTGCAAGTTCCAAATTCTTTTTGAAGTTTGCAAATAGTAAGCATAAAGAGATTTAGAGAATAACAAGGATACCTGGTTTGCATGTAGTGTGTAACTCTTTTTACCAGTGGAAGTAGTTTTGTTTCCATTTTCGGCATGCAAATGATCATCGATATGTTGTTCACACAAGTACTGTTGTATTTTAGGTGTACTCTTCTCTGCAGGCTCTGAAACTTGTTGCAGATCTGGATTTAACATGGCTAGCGGAGGCACATTGTCTTTGATACTCATGTTTCTTTGATGATTAACTAAATAATTTTTTTCATATGACAATGCGGCAGATTCCCTTTTGTTCTTACCTTTCTTAACCTTCTCTGCCTTACCTTTCTCCTTCCACTCTTCATCTTCACTTGAATCTGAAGATGCTTTACCGTAAGACACCTATCAAATTCAAAATGTCAAAATCAGAATGAAACAGCAAGTTCAACACATTATTGAAATAAATTTAGCTTGAAATCTACAAAGTATAGAAAATGATATAAACCAGCAACAAACTTCAGAGAAATTTTGACATCAGGCAACAACATTCACGAGGCTTCAAAGAGGCCAACATAACCTGTAGGTCCAAATCATTCTTTAACTGGACAGAACAAATCTAATAGCCAATGGCATGGCCTGATTGGTCAAACAAGGGAAAATTTAGTCCAAGATTTGAAACAGACAATTTGATATACTACATGCTAAAAAGAAAGAAAGAGGTAACCAGTAGAGGAAAAGAAAAGAGAACAAAGAAGGGAAATCCAAAGGAAAGAGAGAACTGAATTCATGAATCATAATCTGCACCCTAATACAATATTAGTTGCCATATATAGAGATGATATCTAAATTACCCACAAAAATTAAGGATATTACACCTACCACAAGACAAACAAACCAATAAACCAATATATAAAGGCTTATCTAATGTGCAAATGATATGTATTGAGCATCAAACACATATACTAAAGCCAATGGAATAATTCTCACATCATTAAGCTTCTCGTAATCCAATCGGTGCTGCTGCCTTGTCTTTGACACAGGACATGAGTTGTCAAAGTCAGCCTCCACCATAGGTGGATACCTAGTATTTGTTGTATTTTTTCGTGTGGCTTTGCTCCCCTCCTGCGAGCAATCAGCCATTCTGGAATCCAGTCGAGATGATGTAGCTTCATCAACATTCACTTTTTTACTAAGCTCCAAACAAAATTCATCAGAATCTGATGTAAAGTCTGATTCATTTGATGCTGGCCCTTCATTATGAACATCCTTATTTGGATCCAGACATTCAGGATCATAATCATCATCCTCTGAATCATCAGAAGGAAGACCAAGAACATCAACATTGTTATATCCTACAGGTCCTAAATCCTCCTCAGATAATGAAGTAGAATCTATTTCTTCAGAACTTGATCCTTCTTCCTTCTCTTCAGCAGCAACTTCAACATCAGGGTCATAATCATTATCTTCTGAATCATCAGATGGACAATTAGAATCATCTAACTGGTTGTTACCATTTGCAATGACAGCTGCTTCAGGAAAAACTTTCTGAATGTAAAATACAATGGATAAAAACATAAGAATATTTACATTGGCACAAAACTTCTGGTACAGATCAGCATAAAGCTTAATTGCTCAATGAATTTACCTCCCAAGTGTCTTCTATTGTAAGGGTACTTCCTTGAAATTCATTAAGCAAATTAAAGCAATCCACCTTGCAATCACATGCAGGGCACAGCCATCCTTGATCTCCAGGAGGAACTTGGTGAAAGATAGAACATATCAAGAAAATTTTTTAAGGTTGCTAGAAATGCTAACATCATTAAATCTTATCACAAATATTTACTTTCATGAGTTAGCAACGGTGGACTCAAACATTTTTGGTGAAAACCTCGATCGCAACTACCATCACACAGGATGATGTCATTGTCAGTTGATAGATCCTTTGAGTCACATGTTGCACAAATTATCTGCAGTAAGATAAGAAGAAAACAATATAGTATAACTCAAGGTTCCATATTGTTTTCCAAAAAATTGCAATAGAATGACACTCATGAATTGCACATACATTTTCATAGTCAATTTCATCATTGTCAAACATATTTTCATCAGGCCTTCCCTCAGAAAGCAATGAATCTAGATTGCAAATGGATTCACGAATCCTTAATTTGCAACGTAGAATTTCAGATTTGGCTCGTTCAAGCTCCTTTTCAGGTCTGATCTTTTCTAAACTGCAAGGACACATTTGAATAGTTAAGAAAAATAAACAAAGAATTAGATATTCCTGCAACAGCAATCATCTAAATATTTCGTTAAAGTGGGTTTCTCAGAAAGCATATACTTTTGGCCCTTCCATCCTTCATGCGAATATGCATCGATCAGGCTTTGCTCATAGTTAATTCGATTCAACAAGTATCTTATCCGTTTTCTAATTAGTGAAAACTCATTATTCACCATGCTCTTTCCTTTTCTTTTCTTCCTTCTTTTATTTGTTATTGAATTTGAGGCAGGAATGGACTGCTCATTGGAAATCTTAGCAGCACTACTGGATGATCGAAGAACTCTGACACCAGCAACTGAAGATCTAAGAGGATATCTACTTGGCCGCGGTGTTTGAAAAGTTTTTTTCCTCTTCCTATTAGATTTGGCAACGTTATTCTGCGCATCACTTGCAGATATGGTATTTACCCTGGAGTCATCCTTCACAGAATCAACTAAGGAATCTTTATCTTGATGATTTGATTTTTCTTTAAACAAGGAATCATTGGTTTTCTTGCCATCAACCTCGCAAGAAGACCGCTCCATATACAAGGGAAGCAACTTCAATTATCTAAAGAAAAGAAGGATTTGCTGCTGTAGGAGGTTCAGACTATGCACCATGGAATCTTATTCCATCAATCAAAGAATACTAAATTACCTGCAATTATCAGATCATAAAGCAAATTTGGGGTGTCAATATTAACACAACAAACTAAGGCAAACAGGAAATCCCACTTTAATTACATGGCTGATAAATGACAAGGCATAAGACATTTAGCAAAGACAAAAATTTGATCAAGGGTACAGCATAACACAAGAAAAGTGAGAAAGCACATTGTATAACCATCCCAACAACAAAAAGAAGTATCAATGCCAAAAAAAAAAGAAAAAAAGAGAGAATCAACCGCCAGATTTAGGAAAGGAAGAGGATCAAACAATAAATATATATTGACCTTTAAACATGATATATTTTGCTACGTCCACAGTTAAAAGTATCTGGTAATTTCAGTATAACACGCCAGACCATATTTTGTTTAGTAACTAGTGATTGAGTCAGCACACCGTTAGATCTGCACAAATTGCCTGCATTACATAATTTCCCTTACAGAACAATGGCCGTGACCATCTACCAAATGAACCCTAATGGCCAAACTCCAAGTATCACCTCTACAGAAAAAGTAAATCAATCAGTAGATGTGAATACATATTCAAGAAAAGGGATGAGGGAAGCAGTAGGACTGAAATTGCCCCATCCAGTAATACAGATATAAAATGCTAAAAAATATGCAATTTTAGCGCACTTAGTAGTGGATGAAGTGGCCTCTTTTTTACTTAACTCGATATCCATGAAAAGCTAAAAAAACTAAGTTTTCCGTCAGAAACAAACGTGACCCGAAGATGCAAACGAAAAAAAAAGTTTGGATCTTGAATAGTTACCTCCCAAATACAACAAATTGGACGCTCAGAATCTCGATGGTACGGACCTTTCTGCCCCGTCGAAGCGAGAATGAGTTGACGAGGGAAGTAAAGCGGAGAGAGGTGCCTACGAGCGCACGCCTGCGGCGAATCCTGTGGGGGACAGGGAAGCTGTGTCTCGCTTGAAGATCGAGGGGGATTCAGGTCCGGAAAGAGAGGGGAGCGAAAAGATTAACCCTAGGGACGAGTCCGGATGACGTTGGGCTTCAAGCGTTAAATACAAGGGCCGCCCAATTACAGCCCAATTTAGCTCAACAACTCAAATTTTTGTTGAACCAAATGTGGCGCTATAATTTGGGCGGGTGGGTTGCCCGCTAGATTTTGAGTTCATTTTTGCTGTTAGAATTACAGTGAGCAAAGTGAAATTTTTATCTACTTTTTAAATATTTCCTTTAAATTTTAAAGGGAAAAAATTTAACTAGTTTTAAACTATTATAATTATACTCAAAGCTAATGTTTCATTAGATAAAATTATTAATATTAATAATTATAATGATTTAAAAATTTCTATAATATTTTTATTATTCTTAAATTTTAAGGAGTAGCCCCAAGGAAAGAGATAAGTACATAGTGCAATCAAATTTATTCCATTTTTGTTGAGTTTATTGGATAAAATATATGAATTTCGGTTGACTTGAGAATGTTAAGTTGATGGAGTGAAAAAACTTACGTGGGACTAAGTCAGGATTAATTAGTGTAAATTGAATATCTAATGTCCACTAAAAAAATATAATTAATCAATTTTTATCGAGGATGAAATGAAATTGAATATCAAAGTAAAAGGAAGGTGGTAATACAGAGAATGCTTATAATTGGTTCCGCTGGACATTAGTTGAGTTTTGCTGTGAAATAGCCAACTAAACTCTGATCTCGAGTGAAGACAAATGAACAATTACCTTTTTTTTTTTTTTTTTTTTTTTGCTACAAATAGAATCAAGAAAAAAAACAGATTATTAAACATATAACCATGAACAGTGTGAACGATATCAACAAAGCACGCCATAAATGAATTTATCTTACATCGTGATTCATCAATGAGAATACATCTAAACCATCTTGGGAAAGGTTAAACACAGAAAAGGCAAATACTAGAGTGAAATTGGAAGATGCAGCAAGGATATGTGCTTTCAGCCTTCTATGATCTTCACGGCAGATCTGCCCAATAATTCAGATATGAAAATAAAGAAAGGAAGTAAATGTAGGATGAGTAAGCTTCCAGAAACTGAACATACCCAAATGGGCTTTGCTTGCTAGCAAGTAGCTCAACATCTATCTGCAAGCACACAAAAGTTGGAACAATCAGTTGATCAAGAGTATAAGACATCTGGTGAGTTTTGAAGGATTTAAGGATTGAAGGAAGAAAACAAGCCAGGAAGCAATGGGACAGAAGAAACAGCTAGCAAAATGCATTCTCAATTTTATGACCTTTCACATCCACCCAAATCGTGCATGGGGAAACGTAGTTTTTTTTCCTTTTTTGCGTAATAAATCTATATGAATTATTACCTTTTTAGATGACTTTAAGCCATTAAGTTCAGCTTTCCGTCACAGCCAAAAATTGTGTTTACTTAGATGGAAATATAATGCGGATTAGAGAGAAAGAGGGGGAAAAACTATGAACTCCAGATATAATTTTGTCAATATTTGCCTCCTCCCCTCCTGATTTTTTTCCATCCTAGTAAAATGAGTCCAAGGAATTGAATGCTGGATGTCTCTAGAATGAGAATTGACTTGGCTAAGCATAGGAAATACGTTGTTATAGAAGTAGAACAAAGAATGATCATGACAGTTGAAGCATAAAAATGATCAAATAAAGTATTAACTATTATATGAAAGAAATTACTAGATTTCAAGTTAAAATAAATGTCATTAGACTGATTGCAACATATTTTAGACTAACATAACTTGCCACTCACCTCGATTGTTGCATTGGGAGGGATTTCTTGGACTCCTTTCTTTCCATAAGCTAGTTCAGGAGGAACTATCAACAATCTCTGACATTGCACAGTAATTAAGCAGTGATGAAGTAAAAGAGTAGGTTGTATGAAGACAATTAGAGGTTGCTTTTTGATTCCTTTGCATAAAAATAGTGCCAATTTCTAACAGATATTTTAAAAATATCAAATCAAACTCTTTGGACCATGGCTCATGTTCGGCATGCTTAATCCTTTCTAGAAAGTCAAACAAATATTTTATTATCGACACTATGAAATATTAGTTGTCTTGCTAAGTAAAATGGAGCAATAGATGAATGATACATACGCAAAAGGTCAGTGTAGACAAAGGGCAAAAGGCTACGCAAGGTATGGAGCTAATCTTATAGAGACATGCGTTCATATGGAACAGAATTGAAGCAAACAAGCAAACAAACAAACAAACAAACATCTAACTCACCAATGGCTCAGCGGCACCTAACAAAACATAATTGGACGGGCTCTCTCCCAGAGCCTACAAAAGGCAGAAGACTCCAATCACTTGGGGCATTTTAACGAGGAAATATTTTTTCCTGCCTAGATGCTCTAGTAACCTCATTCTGAACCATCTTGAAGTAGTAACCAAGTTAGCTCCACTTCAACCCATTTCTCTAGTACCCCGAGCTCCACCACCACCTCAATCCATCGTCTCAATAAGACATTTATCCCCCAAGACGGCTAAACAGCAAATATTAGAACAAACCCCACTTGATCCAAACCCTGCATGTCCAAGTTCATCGTAATTGGCTTCCTATTGCCACATTCCTAAAAGACTAGATTTTTTGACAATTAGAAGACCAATAGTAGTCTACTGTAGAATTACCATAACATCTAGTGACAGAGGATCACCTAGTTGATGATTCGAAAGGCATATACTAGAAACCAAAGAAAACTTATAGTTAATATAATAAAAAGAAATTAATTAATTGAATTGACATCACTAATCATATAAGATTTAGTACATTGCAACGGATCCCAAGGAATATGACTCAAAGACAGTTTAAAATTGCATCCTACCCCAAGGAATATTCCGCCCACTGTTCGGTATGTGGAATAGCTTGAAACACACAAAATTCTTTCACAATGACAATGACCCACCGGAGCCTTTACCTAAGGCACACAGTTCTTCTAGTAATATGGAGCGAAGTCAATGTTGACTCTAAGCAAGATTCAAAAAGCTTTTGCAAGGCGGTGAGGGGCGGAGGGCTTCTGCTTGAGATCTAATAACATTGTAGGAGAAAAGAATAATAGTGGTCTAAAACAATACTTTCTTGTAAGATACAAAGATAGTCAATCATTAGAACAATTACTCCTACAGTCCTACTCCATGACCTGTGGCTTGTCAAACGAGTAATTTCGGATAAATGCTCTTTGAAATAAGGTAATAGAGCAAGCCTCATAG